>BQNB010118968.1:0-20899 GCA_026074375.1 Tanacetum coccineum
AAACCTAGAACAAGCACATACTGCAAACATAATATCAGGCCTAGAAGCAGTCAAGTACATTAAAGAACCAATCATGGATCTATAAGGATGTACATATACATCACTGGCTTCCTCATCTTTGACTAAAGGCTTCTGGGTCTCAATTGGTGTACTAGCAGTCTTGACACTAACAAAATCAAACTTCATTAGGATTTCTGCAACATACTTATCCTGACTGATAAAGATACCATCTTCTTTATGTTTGACTTGTAATCCAAGAAAGAAAGTGAGCTCTCCTATAGAACTCATCTAAAATCTACTCTTCATTAATGCCTCAAATTGATCACACCAAGATTTCTTTGTAGAACCAAATATGATATCATCCACATAAACTTGTACTAATATGATATCATCCACATAAACTTGTACTAATATGATATCATGTTTGTCCTTCTTAATGACAAGAGTCTTGTCAATAGTTCCTCTTATGTGTCCATTCTTCAACAAGAAAGTAGATAGAGTAGCATACCAGGCTCTAGGAGCTTGGTGTAACCCATAAAGAGCTTTCACTACTTTGTAGACCTTCTAAGGATATTTAGGATCTATAAGACCTGGTGGTTGAGACACATAGACCTCCTCATCAATTTTGCCATAAAGGAAAGCACTTTTTCACATCCATTTAATAGACTATGAAGCCCATGTAAGAGGCAAAGGCTAAAAAGATCCTAATGGCTTCAATCCTGGCCACAGGAGCAAAAACCTCATCATAATCTATCCCTTCCTCTTGCCTATGTCCCTGAGCAACTAACCTTGCTTTATTTATATGGGTTGCAGAGTCCTCCTCAAGTGACTGCAAAGGTGCAACATTAGTACTTGAGTGAACTCCACCTTCCACACAAGGTGTTGCTCTCTCTTCATCATTGGGATTTTATCCTAAGGGATAAATGTGTTAAGGTTCGGTACACAGGCTCATGTTAGTTGGAAATCATTATTTTTATAACTTGCCTTGCAAGCAATGTTATATGTTTTATGGAACTAAATATTGCTTTTTGATTGTTGTTTGTAAACTCTATTAATTCACTCAAAGTTTCGTTGACGTTTTTATGTATGTATCTCAGGTATTGATGCTGTTGATGGCTCAAATGGAATGGAACGCGGGTATCAAGGACGGTGCCTCGGTGAATTTGTGTCATGAAATAAAAACAACGTTTTTAAACTAAATCGTGTTATGACTTTTAGAATTGAATTTCTACGTTGGTATTGGGACCTTGTAACTCTGATATTCTTCTTATAAATAAAGTAAAATTTGGTTTATAAATCTGACAACCGTTGTTTGAGCCGGTTGGTTAGTTTGTTTAGAATTTATTTGAAGCGTTTATGTGTGTTCTTTATGTGTTTTATGTGTTTTGTGAGAGATATGCGTATGAGATTGAAGTACATGATTTATGAATCATGGTACTAGTTGAAATGAGATTGAATGGAAATGAGATCATTTGGAAGCTTTGCGTAGTTTCAAATGTTGTGTACGTAATTTTCTGTGTACGTATTATGTATATGTAATTCATATTATATATATTAGTTTAGTATTTTATAGGTTTTAGAGTACTTTCTATTTTTAGAATTAGTTAGAATCAAAAGTTATTTTTGGAAAGCTGTAGTGCGTTTATGTAAATAGGGATTTACCAAATTAGCTCAGGTTTTATGAAAAACTTAAGGTAATTAAGAAATTTAAGTTAAGTAATAATTAAATAAAAATACTAATAATAATATATTTATAATGTGGATCGGCCAAACAAGAGAAGAAGGGAAAAAAAAGGAAAGAATCCCAATTTGATTACAACTTGTTTTTGGTAAAAAACCTAAACAAAAAAAATCACTTTTCTCTCCCTCCCCTTGTGTTGGTCGAAATCCACAAGAAAGAAGAAAAAAAATATTTTTTTTATCAAGATTAAGTTGGTGATTTAGTGTTTCAAGAATCAAGGATTAAGGTATGTTTATAAACCCTAATTGTTTAATCCTCTTTAATTATTCATGTAACAATTTAATTGATGGATTAGGGTTTATGTGAGATTTGTAAAATAAGGGTTATGATCATTAAAAATCGTTTTTGTATGGTTAGTGGTGTTAAGCATGTTTAATTAGGGTTTTAGGGTTTTTAAATTCGGAGTTTAAAAGCTGGCAGTTTTGAAGGGTCATCTTGCGAGAGTCATAACTCGGTCATAAAGATAGCAATCATTGATTTTCTTGAGCCTAAAAATATCTACAGAGAGTCTACTTACAAATAAATAGATTATTCATGTTTTAAAAGGATGGAAGTTAGATTAAATAAATCAAACAAGTTTCGTTGTTTCAAGGTGAGTTTTTTGGCTCAGATGTATAAGAAGTAAAAGCCCTATTTAAAATTCGAATTTAGACTTTTCCAAATACAGATATCATGTTTCAAGTGTCTATTAACTTCAGTGCAAAAGGCTAAGTCGAATTCATTATTTAAGTGTGTCTAATGAAGTCAAACGTTTTGGTGTGCGATCAAATCCGAATCTAGGTAACTTGTAATGTTGAATTTTTTATAAATTGTTACCACTATTATTATTTTTTCTAATAAATAATGGAAGCTTGCAAATCTATGGGAGTATGAACTCATTGGGGAGCTATGGGATGTAAGGAGAAGTAACAATTAGGTGTTTATGTATTTTATTTAGAGTCATCTTATGACTATAGAAAGTTGAGAAGTAGGTTTTGCAAAGTAACTTGAAGTTAGTATGTTGTGAAAGGAGTATAGAAGAGTTGGAAACAAGTTAGGATATAGAGTATCCATCATTATGATTGTTACATCGACTTAGGTGAGATACAATCGATGGTAACATGTGTGTCTTGTTTTGTATAAATTATTTGCAAGGTTAATTGAAGAGTTTGGATTTGCTTTGCATCGAGGTGAGTTTTACAATCCCACTTTTTATTTATATTTTGGGATGGAAATGATGCAAAACTGTTTTTGAATTATGAACCATGATATGTGTTTTTTAGTATCAAACTATATGATTGCTATGTGCTATTGCTATGTGATATGAATTGTGGTAAGGCATGTGTATGTGAAGATGACATGACCTTGTGTAAATTGTGGTAAGGCATGTGTATGTGAAGATGACATGACCTTGTGTGTGACCTGCACGGACCTAGCTAGTCCAGCGGTCGGTCTTGCGCGAAGACTAAGTGAGTATTTAGGACGGCGGGGTACGATCCACCCCAGATGATTGTGATTGTGAGTATTAGGACGACGGGGTACGATTCACGCTAGAGTTATTTATGAATTGATTGTTGTGATAGAATAGCTATGCATATATGTTCGTAAAATATGTTTTTATCGATCACGGTGTCATATGTGTGTCTTAAACCTGTAACTCTCACCAACAATTATGTTAACGTTTTAAGCATCATTTTTAGGTGTGCTAAAGTGATGATAGAAGCGTTAGAGAGAGAAGGATTAGAAAGACCATAGGCTTGCATTGCGGAATCTATGTTCATTTATCTTGTTTTGGTTTGTTGCACTATATGAAATTGGATGTTTGTTTTGGACGTTGTCATAACTCGCTTCGAACCTTGAAGTTATTTGAATGTCATTTTTAGTTTTCTCTATTTTGACGCCTTGTGTTGTGATGATGCCTATTGATCATGCCTTGCGATTCCGCCTTGGCGGTGTGTGACAGATTGGTATTCAAAGCCAAGGTTATAGAGAACTAGGTGGTTGGCCTAGACTATAACTTAGGAACCTTCATATAGTTTCATTTTAGGATCTATGTGTTTACATGTACGTATCTAGTATATACTTACATATATTTGAAATGTTTCAATTTGTCTATTTTGTCTATACTTCTATTAAATTTATATATATATATCATATTATGAACATAATTTGGTTTTCACCATTATTTAAGTACCTAATATGAATTGCACCTTTTGGTATTATTTATATGTTTTTCTTTTCTTTCTCACTTATGAGTACGATCTCGACTTGTGAGTGATTCGACAACGAGAGATGTAGAATAGGAGCAAATTGAGGAGGAGCGTCTCGAGGAACTAAAGGAGGGATGGATGTTAGGAGAATCGAAGAAGAGGTCGACCCGGATTTCCTCTCGGATGCTCATAGTAGGATTGGTCCCGCGAAGTCAGGTGACTCTTGTGAAAGCAAGGTCAAACCCAAGCGAGGCCCAGCATAAGTTTATTTCGTCTGTTATCTCTACACGTCGCGGTTGTCGGTGAATTCACTTGGTTTTTTCTATATTTAGGGCTTGGAATCTTCGTCCCTCTTTCAATCGTTTTGGGATTTTATCCTTATGTGTATATGTGTTGTTTTGATGGAGCATCATGTTAGAATTGTGTGAGATTTGCTATGTGGTACGTATGCATAATTATGTGTTATCGTCGAGATGTGTAGTCTTGGAAGTAAGTATACGTGTGCAAAAGATGCAATTATAATTATGGTGGCTAACATAATTATAAAGGCATCACACACGTGGACTTGTGACCTTGATTACATTGATCGATGTTGTGTGTTATGTGGTAGTGTAAGATGTGTTATGATGAGTTGTATTTTGGATAGTTGAGTGGATAGTAAGATTTCCTTTCAATCTATTATTTGCGGATAACGTGGATACCGGTTAGTATTGTCATTGTAATTTATAAGTTGGTTTGATAGCTCATGTCCGTCGAGATACCTAACTCTCGTGTTAGTATTCCTTGTTGGTATTATGATAGAACTGGTGTTCTATATCCTTCGTTCAACTTTTTGATTTGCTTCTTTTGTCAAGAGTAATGATACTCTTTGATTTTTGTTCTTTGATCATTTTTATGAGTGAGTCTTTACGATTTAGTCGGTTCTTGATGTTTCTTCTTGAGTTTCATTGGTACGTATTCATTTTCAAATGATATTTTGGTGTTGAAGTTCTTAAGGTGTTTGAAGTCCCTTTTCGAGATAATAGTGCCTTTTGTTTTGGGTCACGCGTTTCTATTAGTAACACACTATGGAAAACCTTTTTGAAGTAATAATAATGTTGACGTGATTCTTTTATTTAATGAGATATTTATTAAGTGTTGAAAACTTTGTTTTAAATTGAATTATACAGATAATATGCAACACATTTGTTTATAGCCATCTCTTGAAATTTTTTTGAAGACTATATTTAAAATAAGTTTATGAATATTTCATTTAAAATTATTTTTTAAAATGATTTACATTATTAACTAATATGATTCTACTGTTTTAAAAAATAACTGATATAAAGTTATGGAAGATAATTCTCGCGGGTAAAAAAAAATTGATTTTTGTACAAGGTTCGTATTCTTTTATTTATAGATCGTGATACGTTATGTTATTCAATAGGTGTCTCTTGCGTCGATGGTACGTTTGTTGTGTCGATGGTTTGATTTTCTTTTGAGTTTTTGTGATTTTTGAATCTTTACCAAAATTGGTACATGTAAAGGCTTGGTATTTGTTCATAGTTGGTTTGATATTCGTGCATTACCCTATTCGATTTATCGTAGTCTTTCGAATTCGTTTGATGTCCGTATTATGTGATCTTAGAGTTGTTGTTAGTTCACATCTTCTGAGTTGTGCCTATGTGATTGAGGTAGTGAAACATATGAGTTAAGTTGTTAAAGTTAGAATGTTCTTATTTTACTATAGATCTAGTGTCGTTGGTTATGAGAAGGTTGATATAGTCGTATGAGAGAATTGGTTGTGAGGTATAAGGCTAAGAAAGTATGACATGAGGAGATGGTTAAAATGCCTTTGGTGGATTTGAAGGTGCTTGAGGTTCATGGGGAAACGAACAAATGTGAATGCGAGGTCTCGTAGGAGTACCAAAGTAGATAAGTCGAAATTATGTGATATACCTGTAGTATATGAGTTCCCCAAAGTGTTTTCTAAGGATTTAATAGGTTTACCCCTCGGCGTGAAGTAGAATTTCGTATAGAGTTAGTACAAGGAGCGACACCGATTGCGAAGGCCCGTGTTGTTTAGCACCTACGGAGATGAAAGAGTTGTTGGAATAATTGCAAGAACTACAAGGTAAAGGTTTTAATCGACCTAGTTATTCGCTATGAGGAAGCACATGTAATGATTGTCAATACGTAGGATGAGTCATTTAGGATGTGCATAGATTATTGCGAGTTGAGTAAGTTAGACATTTATTTGGACTATCACCAAATGAGGGTGCACGAAGATGAGATTCCAAAGACTGCTTTTAGGATGCGTTATGGACGCTATAAGTTTATGGCTATGCCTTTTTGGATTGACCAATGCACCAGCAATTTTCATGGACATAATGGATCGGGTGTGCTAGCTGTATTTAGGCAAGTTTTCATCATGTTTAATGACGACATTTAGGTCTACACGAAGTCTAAGGAGGAGCACGAGTCGCATTTGAAGATGAATTTGGAGCTGCTGAAGAAAGAGAAGTGTCATGTGAAGCCTAACAAGGTCTAAGCGGAGTGAAGAGGAAGCTTTTCGAAAGTTGTAGGAACAATATGGGTAATGAGCTGATCTTGGCATTACCGGAAGGACCAGAAAATTTTGTAGTGATGCGTGGAGCAAGGGTTAGGATGCTTGCTTAGACGAAAAGAGAAGGTAATTGCTTATACAACACGACAACTGGAGATTCATGCGAAGAATGAAACGACTCACGTTATAGACTTAGGCGTGATGGTTTTGCTCTAAAATGATAGAGGCATTATGTGTACGAGACGAAGAGTGTGATCTATACGGATCATAAAAGTCTCCAACACATTTTTAATCAGAAGGATTGAACCTGAGGCAGATACGATGGATGGAGTTATTTAGGGGTTGTTATTGCGAGACCAAGTACCATCTGGGAAAGGGCGAACGTAGTTGTTGATGCATGGAGTAGGAAAGGAGGAGTGAAGCCAAGACGAGTTTGAGATATATGTATGACGATCCAAACTAAGATTAGAGAGAAGATGTTAGTGGTATAGGTTGAGACGTCCAAAGCAGAGAACGCGTCAACAGAGATGTTGCGTGGCTTGGACTAACAACTAGAGAAAAGAGATGGTGGTGGGTTATAATTTTTAGATAGAATTTGAATTCTTATGGTAGGCAATGTAAGGACTTTGATTACGGAGGAGGCGCATGCGACGAAGTATTATGTTTGTCTTGGAGTGAGTAAGATGTAGTATGAACTTAGGTATACGAATTGGTGGCCGAGTGTGAGGAAGGGTATAGCTGGTGGTGTTAGTAAGTATTAAGCGCGATTGGAAGTAGAAAATGAGCCTCAAAGGTCTTCAGGTTTGTTACTACAACCTGAGATACCCGATTGAAAGTGGGAAAAGGAAAGATTAACTATGGATAGTAAATCTAAGTTACCAAGATCGAGTATTGGATGCGATGCGATTTAGGTGATAGTCGATAAACTGACTAAGTTATCCCATTTTCTAGCAATACGAAAAGAATATAAGATGGAGTAGTTGGCAAGGTTGTATGTAGATAAGGCAGTTGCAAGACATGGAGTGCACGTGTCGAGTATTCCTGATAAAGATGGAATGTATATTTAGGTTTAAGAAAGGGATGTAGAAGTCGTTAGGAACACGAGTAGATATGAGTACTGCCTACCATCCATAGATTGATGGTCAGAGTGAGAGTACTTTTCGGATGTTGGAAAATATGTTTAGAGCTTGTGTGAGAAATTTGGTGGTAGTTGGGATACTTACTTTCCATGAGGTGAGTTTTCCTACAAAGATAGTTATCATTTGAGTATTCGATGTGTTTTCATTGGAGGTATTGTATGAAAGAGGAGGTAGGTCGCCTGTTTTATAGGCTGAGACTGGAGAAAGTAAGATGATTGGACTTGAGTTAGAGTAAGAGACGACTAAGCTAGTCGTGATTAAGGAAAGGCTTAAGGAAGCCAAAGATCGTCAAGAGAGTTAAGTCGATAGTAGAAATGAAACTTTTAGAGTTTGGTGTTGGTGATCATGTTATGATGAAAGTCTCACCTTGGAAAGGTGTAGTATGTTTTGGTAAGAAAGGTGAGTTAGCACCTAGGTATATAGGACCATTTGAGATTCTTGAAAGGATTGACCCTGTAGCTTATCGGTTAAGATTGCCCGATGAGCTGAGTATCGTAAATTATTTGAGTGGTGTTAAAATTTTGAGTAAACCTGAAATCGCGTTGATCCTTCAAAAATGTTGAGCTTTGTAACGACTCATAACTTAGTTCCAAGACAGTTCTTGTTTGATGAGTTGCGGTGTTAGGGTATGAATGACGTTGTTACACAACTTAAGGTTTTTGAGGAATTTCCTCGAGGACGGGCGAGGCTCATGTAGTATGGATGTTTCTCTTCGTTTATAGTTGCTATGTTGCTATTCGTACCCTTGTATGAGTAAGCAAAGTTATATGTGGTTAAGGTTGATAGAAACCTTTGATTTGTTGAAGAATCAGAAGGGATTATGGGCTATGAGGCCAAGCGAATTAAAAGCATAGGAGGAATGCAATAGTTAAAGTTAGTTGGAATTCAAAGCTTAACTTTGAGTTAACATGGGTATGGGAGGACTACTTGAAAGATAGTATCCTCGATTATTTGTTTGGTAATAATAGAGTTGAACCTTTTGGTTAAATCTCGGGACGAGATTTCCTAAAGGAGGGGATACTGTGACAACTGTAGTTTGAGCTGGTTGGTCAGTTTGTTTAGAATTTATTTGAAGCGTTTATGTGTTTTTATGTGTTTTTATGTGTTTTGTGAGAGATATGTGTATGAGATTGAAGTACATGATTGATGAATCATGGTACTAGTTAAAATGAGATTGAGTGGAAATGAGATCATTTGGAAACTTTGCGTAGTTTCAAATGTCGTGTACGTGATATTCTGTGTACGTATTATGTATATGTAATTCATATTATATATATTAGTTTAGTATTTTATAGATTTTTGAGTACTTTTTATTTTTAGAATTAGTTAGAATCGAAAGTTATTTTTAGAAAGATAGTAAATTGCGTTTATGTAAAAAGGTTTACTCAAATTAGCTTAGGTTTTTATAAAAACTTAAGGTAATTAAGATAATTAGTTAATTAATAATTAAATAAAAAAAATATACATATAATTAAAAGATTTGGCCGGTTAGGGTATTAAAAGGAAAAAGGAAACAAAACTTTGACTATAATTAGGATTCTATTAGTATAAATACAAAACCAAGGAAAACCCTAAATCACTTTTCTCCTCTCCCTCCCTTTGATCGGCTGAATCATCAAGAAAGAAGAAAAAACATTTTTTTTTATCAAGATTAAGTTGATGATTTAGTGTTTCAAGAATCAAGGTTTTAGGTATGTTTTATTATCCTTTTTAAGTCCATCTTCATTACTAATTATGTAGCAATTGTGATGATGGATTAGGGTTTATATAAGATCTGTAAAATTAGAGTTTTGATCTTTAAAAATCGTTTTTGGATGATTAGTGGTGTTATGCATGTGTAATTAGGGTTTTAGGGTTAGTAAATTCGGAATTAAAAACTGGCAGTTTTGAAAGGTCAACTTACGAGAGTCATAACTCGGTCATACGGATAGATTTTTTTGATTTTCTTGAGCCTAAAATTATCTACATAGAGTCTACTTTCAAACCCCAAAGGTTTCGTGAATTAAAAGTGAGTGGAATTTAGTAAAATAAATCAAACAAGATTCGTTGTCAAGGCTGAGTTTTTAGGTCCGATTTAGGTCAGATTGTGGGAAGTAAAAGTCCTATTTAAAATTCGAATTGAGAGGTTCCGAAGCACAGAGATCATATTTTATGTGTCTATTAACTTCAGTTCAAAGGTTTAAGATCAATTCATTATTTAAGTGTGTCTAAGGAAGTCAAACCTTTTGGTGTGCGATCAGATCCGAATTTGGGAAATTTGTAATGATGAATTTTTATAAAATAGTTACACTCATTATTATTTTTTCTAAACAAACATGGAAGCTCACAACTCATTAGGGAGCTATAGGAATTAAGGAGAAGTATCAAGTACATGTTTAAGAATTTTATTTAGAGTCATCTCTAGACTATAAAAACTGAGTAAAAAGCAGAAAATTAAGGAGTAGAGTTTTATGAAATAACTTGAGGATTTCAAGTATGAGGAGTACATAGAAGAGTTAATTAAGATAGGATATAGAATATCCATCATTGTGATTGTTACGTCGACTTGGGTATGTGACCTGATCGATGGTAACATATGTGTGTATTGTTTGTTTAGATTCCTTGCGAGATTTATTGAAGAGTTTGGATTGCTTTGCATCAAGGTGAGTTTTACAGTCCCACTTTTTACTTTTATTTTAGGATGGAAATGATGCAAAACCTTTTTGATGTTTGAACCGTGATATGTGTTTTAAGTGTCGAACTATATGTTTGTTTATGCTATTGCTATATGTTATGAATTATGGTAAGGCATGAGTCTGAGAAGACTGCATGGCCTATTGTGGTAAGGCATGAGCTTGAGAAGACTGCATGGCCTATTATGGTAAGGCATGTGTATGTGAAGATGACATGACCTTTTGAGTGACCTGTTCGGACCTAGCTAGTCCAGTGGTCGGTCTTGCGCGGAGACTAAGTGAGTATTGGGACGGCAGGGTACGATCCAACCCAGATTATTATGAGTATTGGGGCGGCGGGGTATGATCCACCCCAGAGTTATTTGCGAATTGATGGTTGTGATAGAATAGCCATGCATATATGTTCGTAAAAGATGTTTTTTTATCGATCGCGGTGTCATATGTGTGTCTTAAACCTGTAACTCTCACTAATAGTTATGTTGATGTTTTAAGCATCATTTTCAGGTGTGCTAAAGTGATGATAGAAGCGTTAGAGAGAGAAGGATTAGAAAGACCATAGGCTTGCATTGTAGAATCTATGTTCATTTATCTTGTTTTGGTTCGTTGCACTATATGAAATTGAATGTTTGTTTTGGGCGTTGTCATAACACACTTTGATCTTGAAGTTTATTGAATGTCATTTTTAGTTTTCTCTATCTTGACGCCTTATGTTGTGATGATGCCTATTGATCATGCCTTGCGATTTCGCCTTGGCGGGGTGTGACATCGAACACGTTTAACTTAAGACTAAATTAATCAACAGAATGCTCTAGAAATTAATAATGAGGAGTCTCAAGTTTCAATGGATAGTTAACTAATGCATTTACTAACATATTAAAAAGATCATAAATGCTTTACATGGCATACCGAATGACATATTAAGAGTTAACTGATGCATTGACAACATATTACTACTAACACTTAACAACATATACATATACACCATGTATACGTGAGAAGGGTGTATCAATTAAATGACGAAATCAAATTAATAGATTAAAGCATTACCTTATTAACAGTTAACAATCGAATGAAATTAAATTAGTCACATGAAACATACCGTGAATGAAGAAAATGGAGATAAGTTTCGATCTGATGATGGTACGTGATAAGAACGTGATAATGGAGGTTAATTTTAGGTTTTATGATGTAGGATGTGTTATTTAATCAAAACTACGTAGTTTTGGGATGGTTGGCATATAAGGTTAAATGCAATACAGCCCCATATTTACTTTTCCCTTATTAAAATCCGTGCATTGCTATATTTTTTGACGATTACAAGTGAAATTATTGGCAGCATATATTGTTAATATATTATCAAAAACTCTATGGATAAGTTTTGGATTTTTTTAAAGTAATAACATATATAGGGTCCATAATGTCACTTCACTAAGAAAATAATTATCCATATCTTTTATATAATAACGAAAAATCCTAAGTGGGAACTTTTGTATTTCAAAAAAATCAAATCATTTCTTATTGAGTAAGATTTTTCTAAATTAGATTTCTTTTTAAAAATTTGTTTTATTAAGAAAACTTAATTAATTCCTTATTTGGCAAAAAGTGTTTGTAAATTCGTTTTCTAAAAAAATTTAAGGTAAAAAATAGATGTGTCAAAACTTAAAAGAAAAAAAGCTATGGGAAGGCGTGGTACTATAAAAAATTTAATAGGTCTAATTTGAAACTAAAAAAACACAATTACAATCAAATATTCTTTCTCTCCTAGTACCTAATTCAAATTCATGACAGTTCCTAACCCTAAATCTATGAAGAACCATTGTCGACAATAACCAAAGTGTAGAAGTATCAAATCACTTAACAATAGATTATAAGAAAGTCTAGAGAGAGAAAGTGGGTTGTAGCACTTAGAGAGAGAAAGGAAGGAAACTTGTATTATGAAAGAACCAAATGAACAATCAACCCTCTCTAAGGTGTGGATAGGGGTATTTATACTTACTTAGGCGTCGGTCAACATGAGGGTCTTAAGTTTATCGGTTAGCATGGTACGTATCCAAATATTGTTGCTTTAACGAGCTATTCTATTACATATTGGTATGGACCGAGTCTTTTCTCGATTTCATAACAATCTCCTCCCTAAGGGAGGTCACTCCATATTACAAATACAATAAGCTTAGCAAATGAAAATGATTTCAATCATAGCTCGTGAGTCAGTGTTTTTTTTTTTCTTTTATCATGTGAATCTTGATGTAGTAATCTTAATGACTCTTTTAGGCTTAGCATGTAACATTGACTTGACTTGTAATGTGATCTTTGATCTTTTTGAGATCAAAAACCAGCATAATCTCTTATCGTTAATCGTTGTAATATTTGCCATCTTATGATCATAGTTGACTTTCGGACCGAGAAAAACAAGCTCATAGAAACCATACTTGAAAAGCTGAATAAGACAATCTTTCTTGAAGTTCTATAACCTATTACCACTTCGTCACTTTTACGGAAGAACGTTGCGTTATCAGATATCGGAAATTTTCTTGAAATACTTTAACTTAATTACATCCGTCACTTCAAGAAGACGTACGTAATCAGAGTAGCGAAGGTCTTGGAAACATGTACATGAGCTTTCATGATGCATTACATATTTCGTCGGGTATAGCATAGTGGCTATGAATCTGATTCATATTAGGACGCAAACTGCTGCCACCAATTCGGTATACCTGCATGTATATGTTATGAAATCAACAAATATAGGACAAAGTGTCTTTATGATACTACTATTCGTCTAATTACGGTTTGTCAAAACCATGGTTCCTTTTTATTCAGATATACATACTACATGTGAAACATATAGAATTCCAAAGAATCTTCTTGACATGGTTTCGCTGCTGCGCTAGCTGTTCTCATTACCGGAGCGTCTCAAAGCAAACAACATGGTATTAGTAAACCAGTGAATTACTATCTCATCGATTGAAATGAAAAAATTGACTTGAAAATCAATCGACGTGTCGCATGCCAAAGTATTTTTGCAACAAATCAAGAGTTTTAAGCATTTCAAAAATTCATCAACCGTTAATTGATAGTCTGGACCGAATCGATATATAGTGTCACAAGTTTGATCCATTTAGGATCTCACAAGTCACCTACCACAGAGCTTGTTTAATTTTGGCTCTATAAGGATTTCCATCATCATTGTGAATACATTAGTATCACTCTAATGTGCTGGCAAAATCACAAGGATAATGCGCAAGACTCTTAAGATATTACTTATTGTCACAGTGTGTGATACAACAAATATTATGTATTAGTGTCCTAATGAGATTTATGGATGATTGATAAGTGTAGAATACACATATCCGTTTGTACCTAAAATAATCCAATTAAACCCAAAACAGACCAAAATGGCTAAAAATTAATGCTTGTATAGTCTTTTGTGTGTGCAGGTACGATATCTCAAAAATCAACATGAAAACCATCAAAAGCAAGGCAAGCACGACACGAGAAAGGAATAGTGGACAAAAGCCGGTAAGCAAAAGCCAGAAAAGTCAAGCCCTCGTCAAAAAAATGGTCAATACAAAGTCAACTCATAAAAAGAAACCTAAAATATTCCACTTTGTTCCTCCAACTTTTAAAAAGTACCAAAATATACCATGGACCCAAAATGGACCTCAACCGATCCTTAAGCCCAAACCCTAACCCACTTATCTTTTATAAACCACAAGGCCAATCTTGCAATTTCTAAAAGTTCTTTATAACTAGAAATAGAGGAAACAAAGACAAGGACCATTTGTGTCATTAACCAAAGTTTGAAAATGTTTTACCCATTTTAGTTATAAAAACGCGCGAAGAACTTTTTACTATTCATCGTCACTATCCTTTCACCCCCAGTCAAAAAAACAAAGGGCTTATGGAAATTAAAGGGTTAGATGGTCAATTAAGGAGCTCATAAGTGCAAGGCAAGGGTCAAATCAGTCTTTCCAAGGGATTCACTAGCTTACTCTCAAGCATAAACCACGTCAGCCATGGGGAAAGCACAAATTCATATGGGTTTTTGTGCTAAAACACTCACAAAAGAAGCACAATGTCATCCAAAAGGGAATGACACGCTGGCAATCTTCAGGTGTCCACACAATGATCAAACGGCCACAATTGAAGCCCCAATGATTAAAAGAAATGAATGGCTAAGATTGAAAGATTGGAGAGCAAGGCAAGAGGCTAGAAGGATCCAAGGCAGGCTATAAATAGAGCCTCACTCTTCACACACACACGTAGTTTTTTTTACACATAGCTTTTTAATTTAGTTGTAGCTTAAAATTTTCATTCCTAGCTTAATGTTGTTTTAATATTGTAATTCTCCTTTTAAAAGTATTGTAAGCAAGTTTTTAATGAAATTCAGTTTTACTTAATCTCTCCAAATTTCTTTTTCATAAGCTCTCTTAATAAGCCAAATTGTCTTAATAAGCTAATAAGCTCATTTAAAGCTCTTTCAGTCTATAAGCTGAAATAGAGCTTATTTTAATTCAGTATTAATCTTACCTAAACCTTAAATCAGTTTAACTTACATTTATCATGGACCTTATTGGATATGAGCTTTTTGGAAGGGGATCTTAACTTGGAAGAGATCCCAAGGACTTATACCCTAGCTTATTAATAAGCTAGGGAGCTTGTAGCTGCCCTATTGGGAACCTTTTGTTGAGCTAAAGGTTTTTGTAAGTTTCTCTTTAAGTTTCATTAATTACTTGTCTCTATTCTTATTAGTTTTAGATTGCTTATTAAATTTGCTTAGTTGCTTAAATTAGTAGCTTAATTGTGCTTATTTTTCTTTACTAGTGCTTATTAGTTATATGTTTCATCTGTTTTTTCTTAAAAAGGTTTATATCATTAATATTTCATTTATGTCCTAAAAATATATAAAATCCAAAAATAATAGTGTAATCTCTTAGATCTTCATTCTAGCTTAATTTAGTAGTTAGATTTTGTCATTTAAGTTTGTTATAAGCTTTTAGTTATCTGGTATTAATTCTTTGTTAAATGGATTCTCATCTTAAGCTTAACTCAAAACTGCTAAGATAAATAAAGGAGTGTTTGGTTTAAGTGAGTTTGACCTCAAAAAGTCAAAAATAATTGTGCAGTTTGTTTGAGTCTGCTGAGTTTTCATTTAAAATCAGTAGTTTAAGAGTTTTTAAAAGTTAGTTTGCTAATTTTCAAAAGATATGGCTTATTATCTTTGTTTTTACACCAGGGCATTTTGTCTTAAACTTTTGGCTGTGGAAATTTGATCTAAGCCCTCAAAGGCTTAGATCTTACTTGCACTTTGTTTATACACTATATTTGAGTGTGTTTAAGTTCAGGATTTCCCTTAAGAAGCCTGCACTTTTGAGTTGCACTTGTGCATAGTGCACCAGTACTAACAATTAGTTAGTACTGTGGTCACTTTTGGCTTAAGATTAAGCCAAGTAATCTTAGGACTTAGCTTTTCAAATTAAGGTAGTATATAGCTTAGAGGTAGCTTAATATAAATTAGGTAATAGATTTAGATTTATTGCATATTAGTTTAGCTTAATTTGCTGCCAAAATTCACCAAAGTGCACCAGTACTAACTAAAAAGTTAGTACTGCTGTCACAGTTAGTACTGCCACTTTTAGGCTAGTTCTTAGTTAAGTAAAAGTAGGATTTAGGCTCTTAAATTTAAGTAGGATTAAGTTTAGGTATAGCTTAATATATATTAGGTCTTAAATTTCAATTTCTAGTTTATTAGCATTACTTATCTTTGCTGTCAAAAGTCTTTCAAAAAGATAAAAAACCAAAAACAGTACTTAGGAATTTTAGGATTTTAATTTGTCAATTTAGCTTATGATTCTAGATTTTACAGCTTAATTAGATAGATTATAAGTAGTTTAATAAGTCCTTAAAGTTTTAGAGTCTAGTTTAGCTTTTTAAGGTTTTTAGCTTAATTGGATTTTGCACCTTTAAGTGTCCTTGCTAAGTTTAGCATTTTCTTTATCATTTTCAGTTGCTTTAAGGTATTTCCAGCTTTTATTTCTTTTCATTTTTAGATTAAGCACATCATAAGTTTTTTAGAACACTTTTCCTTTTTAGATTTGAGCTTAAAATGAGCTTGTTACAAGCTTTTAAGTAAGAATAAGCCCAAAACCCTTCTTACTGTAACAGCTTTTAGATAAGCTGTTTTTGAGCTTATTACTTAGTTTTAGCTTATGTTACTTTTGTTAAAATATCTTATTTTAGTCTCCTTTTTGATTCCTAGTATTTAGTTTTTCTTTAAAAAAAATAACTAAAAGGGGTTGCCACCACACTCGAACCCACGACTTCCCACACACAACACATATGACTTAACCAGATTGCTACATTAGCTCATCCATCTGTATAATATACAATCAAATACTAGTACACGATTTCATTTCCCTTTTTTATAAAAAGCCATAGCCTAATAAGCTCATTTGAGGGCTTATTCGTTAAGCATTTTGGTTTTTCTTATTTTTCTTATAATCCTGCTAGTATATAGGACTTTTCCTGAATTTTTTAGATTTTTCTAGCTTTTATTTTATTTTTAATCATTTTTTTGAAAGTTAAAATCTTATAAAATACATAAAAAATAGAAAAAAGTTTTAGAAAAATATAAAAAAAATAATTTTTAGTTTTATAAAAAATAGCTTTAGGTTTACATCCAGAAAAATCATTTTTACACTTTTTAGATCTTAAATTTTATTTTAGAGCTTTTATTTTAAATTTTAAAAATAGGATTTTAATAATAAAAATAGTTAAAAATAGTTTTCTTTGCTTTTATAATATTTTAGACTTTTCTAAGCTTAAAAATCATTTTTCCAAATTTTTAGTACTTAATTTGCTATTTTCTAGGATTTAATTAGATTAAAATAGTTTTTAATTCATATTAAATTCAAAAATAATCAAAAAAATGTTTTTCTTTTTCCTAAAATTTTCTTTTGTCCTATCTTAGGTTTAGAAAAATTATTTGCATTTTCAGGGTATAAATTTATAGTATTACTTACTTATTAATCGTGTTTTATTATTTAACCGTATTTGTTTAATTGATTTAAATTGCTTTTTATTTAGTAATTATAGTTTATCAAATCAAATCCAACTTAACCGATGTTTCAATTTCACTGTCGTTAAGGAGAAAATCGTACCCGTTGATCCTTAAACGATGTTTCAATTTCACTAGTCGTTAGGGAAACGACCCGTGTGATCATACTTACCCGGTTAAATATACATATTATATATTATATTATATATATTTAAGAGTGAATTTTATCAAGGATAACTTGGTAACTTTCTTAAGTACTCTTAGGATTATATTATATTGTGATATATTTTAGGTATATAAAACTAGCAATCAATGATCTCTTTGGATTTAGACTCAATAATGCACCACTGGTTTTAGTAATCGGAGGTCAGAGATGATTGCCACATTTTCAATACCAACTAACTCGAAGTGAGAGAGTCGATAGAAATGTGTGAATCTCTGTGAGTTTTGAAACAAAGTCTTTTCGAGCTTGAGTGGCTGGGGAGGGTTGTACAATACGTCACTGGGTTCATGATGACTGTCTTCAATACCAGACAACAGCTTAGTGTTTTTGACAGTTTATGTATTGACTCGGTTTCTGCCTAAGTGTATGAAGGGCTTCTTTCTTTTCACCCTTTATCCTTATAATTCTTTTTCATTCTTCAACCTCTTCAATGCTTACCTAGACTTCATCACTAACACCTTGTTGGATTTGTTCCAGTGTTAGCTCTGTCCATGTCCACATTATTCATATTTCTCACTTTACTCTTTTTTTATATTATACTTAAGGAATTCTATTCTAACTAATGGAATGTCCCTAAGTAGATCCCTCCAATTTTGGCTGGATCATGGGAACAAATACCTAATCGTAACCATCTTATAACTCTAATTAATTACAAACATGGTCGGTCTTTGGTATTGTTCTCAGCCTTATAACATTAGAAAACATCAATCAAGGCACTTTCTTATTTAAATCAAAACATTTAGTACCTTGATGATTTTACTTTTTAGAAATTGCTCCATCTCAACATGTGCATCGATATTTAAAAATGTTTAGCACATGAAGGGTGAAGCTCGTACTTGAGTCCTTAAGATATTTCTGAATATTTCTGAAAGACATCTGTTCAAAAATATTTCTAAATAAGATCAGCCGTGTGTTTTTGTAGTTCCTTTTGAAAGACATCTCCAACCCTGGATCTAAGATAATCTTCTACAACAGTTGAAACTTGTGTCTTGAGATCAGCAAGAGCTTTCGTAGATAGATCTATTTTGTAAGTTTAGACACATCATTTTCCAATTTAGCAACTCTTAGCTGAACAAAAGAGAGTGCATCGGATTCAAGAACAACAGTGGTGATAGTAGGAGCATCGATTATGATTGGTGGTGTGGGAGTTAGTGTTGTTGTTTATTGAGGTACAGGTGGTGTGGTGGAGACAGATGGAGGAGGTTGAGTTGATACAGTAACTACTAAAGGAGATTCTTATATTGGTGTAAGGACTGAAGGCTTAGAAATCACAAACACTGGTACTCTAAGCATGGATGGAGACTCGATATGTGGAACTTCAGACTGGATCTTAACTTCCAATAATGAGTTGATCTCTGCATCTATAGTGTCATTAACAATACTAACTAAAGAGGAATCTGAAGAAAGTTTAAGAAATTGATCACTAAAACCTAAAGATAAAGATAAGCTTGAGCTTATTGGAGAGAGTTCAGTATTCTTGGCATCATGCTTTACTTCTAAAGTCTTTTCAGCATCTGCCTTTGCTGCATCAGTAGCCTTTTCATTACCTTTATCAGAATCTTTAACTTCAGCATTTGACATTTCTACATCCTTATATTTATGCACACGTATCTTATACTTATAGATTTCATCCTTATCAGATTCTATTTTAGCATCTTCATCATCTGCATCTTGAGTATTACTAATATGATCATCGCCTTCATCATCAGCATATCTATCTTTATCATCCTTCTCTTAATCATCAAGTAGGTCTTCTTCTGAGTATTCACTCTCTTGTTTAGATCCCCTCAAGAGTAACTTTTTCTTCAGATATGACCTTTTCCTCATTGAGAACCCCTGATTGAGTATCAGTTCCTTCACTTAAGGTAGCTGAGATGACTATGGACTCATCCAGAACCCCTGGTATATTACCAGTTCCTTTACTTGAGCCTCTAGTACCAAGTTGCCTTCTGCTGGTCTTTCTACTTTTTTTGAGAGCTTGCATAGTATTAGTAGCTTCTTGTTCTTCTAGAGTAAGAGATGGAACACCTTTTAGCTTTTTGGGAGGATCAGAAGTCACTTTGCTTGCTTTTCTTCTTCTAGTAGGCTCAGGGACAGATTCAGTCACAATCCTTGCATGAGTAGCATGGACTTACCTTGCTGCTTCTTCTTCTTCAGTTTTAGTTTTGTTGATAGACTTACCTAACTCCAAAGCAGCGTCAGGATCATCAAAAATAATGTTGTCATCAGTAGACAATGTGACTTTATTCGTGACTCTTCTTTTACTGGAAGTCTTTTTCTTAGCAGGTTCAGGCTCAGACTCTTCAGATACATCGACATCTGCCACATGAGTATCTGCAGTCTTCTTCCACTGTGACCCTTTGCCTCTGCTCTTCTTGGGTGGAATCTGACTAGTGGAATATTTGATGAACATCCGATAAGATTTTGGAATCTGACCTATGGAATATTTGATGAACATCCGTTAAGATTCTGATTGTTTGATTGCATCAGTGAGCATCACATCAGGAATGGGAAGTCCATATTCCTGATAGTCTTCTCCAATTCTTACAAACTTGAGTCTGCTTACAATACCATCATCCTTGATTGTATGATAGTGTTGACAGTTGAGGTTGGATAGAGACATGTGTTGTTTGAGGAAGTGATTGATGATGATTTTGGTGAATCAGGGATATGGAATATTCTCACGTCTTGATTTCTTTTCCTTCATGTGGTCAATCTAGTAAGCAATGTCGTCCTAAATTAACTTTGGATAGTCAACATTTTCTCTGTAGAACATTCCCCGCATTATGTGAATTTTGGATTTTCTTAGATTTTCATTGCTTGCAGTCTTTCCAGATAGACACTTATTGATAATTGCTGCCAGAGTTCTCCATGGCTGATGCATGTGATCCACAAACATGTTGGTGTACTTGTGTAGTGGACCTTTGTAGGCAATATCAATGAGAAATGTGAGTGTATCATCATCATCTAGTACATCAGTGAAGTCTACACCTTCAACTCTTGGAAAAATATCAAGAATCATCCTAAAGACATTAGCATTAACAACACACTTCTTGTTGGCTAAGAGGAATTCATAAGAATCTGTGCCTTAAACCTTCTTGCTAGTATACTAGAACTGCTGCATAAAGATTTCTAGGACATCTACAGAGATTGTGAAAGCCTTGAAGCATGAGGAATTCTTGATAAGATCAATGACCACTTGAAATGTCTCTTCCTTTTGTGGTACAGTGGTTTCCAGTCTTATGTTGGTAGAGCTTGTAACACCCCCAAAATGGGTCGCAGCGGAATAAGGATCCGGGGCGTGTTACTTATCAGATCAATAACACAAGATAA
>BQNB010118969.1:0-20899 GCA_026074375.1 Tanacetum coccineum
TGTTTTTAATATAGGCAGAGTGAGCAGTCCTTTTATTCAATAATTTAGGTGTTATTGGTTCCATATCAATCTTAGGCATTGCTAGATCAACGGAGCAGGTCATAACAACATTTTCAACTAAATCTTTTCCTTTTAGTTTTCTTAATTCATTCTTTAGAGCTGTTATGACCAAACCTTGTTTCTGAAGTTTTGCATTTAAATCAGATATTTCCACAGACTTTTGATTGACTTGATTAATTAACCCATCACATTGTTCTTTTAATCGAACACGTGCTCCTTGAATTATTACTATTGCGAGGACGGTTAGTAATCAAAGGAGTTTATGAATTTATAAAATTTTTATGAAGTGTACAAATGGCAAGAATCCAAGTATGGATTATTGTAAGCATCTATAAGGATAATCTTAAGTTTATTATTAAATCATTTACTTGATTTGAATTTAATTATAATTAAGATAACTCCTGAGTATTTCTAAAAGCTAGTGGGAGTATTATGTTCAGGTTTCCTTCACCTGAAAGATTTACGAAATAAAAATACAACCTTGAAATAATATGTTTATTGCTATAAGCATATGCTATATATAAGTCTAACACAACATGACATACCATTTAGAAAGTCTAAATGGATACATATCTTTTGATAAGATAGACATGAATGAAATCTTAAGTTGGACTAAAGGATTCATTATGTACATCATATTGTGTAGGAAAGTAGTTGTATCATGCATGAATGCAAGATGATTTGACAACATTGGTATTTAGTCAAAAATTATTAGATAATTATAGAATTGAATATTTTAATGGAATATGTTTGGTTTTGAAATTCTTCTTAGATTGTGGATTTGTCCATATTCATGAAAATTTAAGGATATATATTGCGACAATTTATTGTGCAATTAGAATAAACCAATGAACTTAGAGTTCATGAGGTGCCAAACATTATTAAGAGAATATTCAATGTTTACGGATTTTAAAAGCATGGGGTTGTTTATGTATACGGATGCTAAATCGAATTGAGATGACACTCAATACTATTCATGGTATGATTTCATTTTTTGATGATGACCATGTGGACTAGTTGTGCTCAACTGAGAGCATAGTTGCATTATACAATAAAGAATAAGAATACTTTACACTTTTGAAAGCTGCGAAAGATGATTGTTGTCAATAGTTGATGTCACACACCTTATGAGATATAGTGTGTTAATATGAGATATTTGTATAAACAAACAATAATCATAGATATTCAAGAACTTCATTACCAAGAACTTCACTAATTGAATTCTTGAAATAAGTATTCTCAAAATTCTGAAAGATCAAAAAGCTAGTTGGATTTAATGAAATCTTATGCCTAGTCACAAGTACTATCTTGCATATCTTGAGGCATGATCGTCAACTAGAATTATCATGCATTTGATATATTTAGTATTTGGATAAGGGTTATTATACAATTATTATTTTATAATTAAATAAAGTACTTGGTATGTTTGTTTTCATTTAATATAAATTGTGTCTTATATTTGCATGTTTAAATCCGTGAATAATTCTTATTATTCAAATTATCCATTGATCGATCAACAATATGGAAATATATTGAACTAAGAAAACATTTGAGTGATTGATAATATTCTTGGAGTATTAAAGGATGTGTCTGCCAAACTCACATGATATTCATAAGATGCATATCGGACATCCCCAACTAACAAGATTATCACTTTATAGATTGACGTCATTAAGTGAATCTTGTAAGTGATTTTATTTACTAATCCTTAGACTTGAGATGCAAGTAGGTCTTGCATATGTGGATAACACTTCTTGTTATACTTTAAGATATCATGAATAATGTAGCTATTAAGGACTATTTTCTGAAGTGATTATGAAGCATATGACTCACACGTGCATTTAATATAGAATTTGTTCCTTCAACCAACTGTTAAAGAATGATGCCACTGGGTCCCTTATAGGATTAATCAGATGTATGTGTGGCCGCACCCAAAAACTTATCTATAAGTGTCTCGATGATTTTTGGTAATCTTGATTAATTACATAAACAAAAAATAAAATCATTAAATAATGGAATGACTTAGATCCATATCAATTTTTAACACACTATCTGAACAAAGGGATAGTAAATACCTAAATCATTCAACTGTGACTTTACGAAACCACATAACTCTGTATATTCTAGGGAGCATTAGACGTGTTTGCTAGATGCTTAACCATAGTTATTATATTATTAAGCGACATTCCAAGTGGGAGTTATGGAATGTACATATATCAACTAAAATATGTCCAGAAATTACTAAGCTTATGAAGACGCACACGTTAATACGTAAAATAATTATACGTTAATATATTAAGTAGTGATAAAGCTGTAACACCCCCAAATTGGGTCGCAGCGGAATAAGGGTCCGAGGCGTGTTACTTCTCAGATCAACAACACAAGATAATATAAGAACGACCAAAAAGTCGTTTAAAACTGATACATTGGATTTAATAAAGTATGTGTTACAAAAGCCCGAAGCTTTACTTTGTTTACTATGTTATATTAGCAAAGATTTCCAGCCCATAACAGATACACAAAATGTATGCGACTAAACTTTAATGCTGACTTCATAATATTAACCACCAATTTATCCTTCGCACATCGTGCTTAATTACCTCCTGAAAAACATTGCATTTAAAAACTTCAACATACATGTTGGTGAATTTCAATAGGTTTATGTAAATGTAAATGCAGGACCCGACAAGAACTTCCCAGTGATAATGCAACAGATGCAGACATCACAAAATGTAATTACGTTTACCTAAGCTCATGACACCGAAGCTCGACATAATTGAATACAATATATAAATATTGCCTACATTGCCCGTGATGATGTTCAACCCGTAACATCCAGTATCCGACATGATATACGTTCGTTTCCAGTGATAGCTAGTCACCCGAACGGGGAGGTCAATCCCAAATAGATCTATCTATAATCATTCGCGCTCACATTCCAGTAATTGACAGTTCATGATGCATGGGCATAGTGGGTTATCGCTACTTAGGCAAAACGTAATCATGATAAAATGTTGTTAGTATAGATTCACCCTTTGAACAATGATCCGGAGGCTTGGTAAAATGGAAAAGAAATTGAGCCATATTATTAGAGAGAAAAAGAGAGAAAAGAGAAGAGATAGAAAAAGAGAAGAAGTAGTGGTTTTGTTATAGGTGCTGTGGTTTACTAAGAGAAAAAGAGAACCCACACACACACACCCAATCCTTTACAATGTTGAACTCCTACCCCTCCATGGAGTATGAGTGAGTATTTATAGTCCCGATATCGTGACTAGCTAAACTAACCCACCCGACTATAAATGATAAATGTAATGTCCGGATTAGTCACCATATTTTTAGGGCTAACAATCTCGCCCCAATTATGCGAGACATACGTAATTACTTACAATGTCCTAACAGTATAAAAAACAACGTGTAATATATCTCTTTTTACAAAGTTATTTATTTGGTCCGTTCCTAATTTCTTGTTTTAGATATTTAGTTGATGATTTATATTCTTTCGTTCACATATGAAGCTTAGTTTTGTCTTTAACTATGAGAGTGTAGGGAATTCTTCTGTTTTAAGATGTTATGCACTTAAGAGTTTCAATAATAATTGACGATGAACTAGTTTTTTTAAAATATATGTCTATTTTAAAAAGCGTTGCGATTTTATTATTATACAACAGATTATAACAATTTAGTCTACCTGGAACTTTTCCAAAGCGCTTCACAGCTAAAGTTGTCTTCTGAGTTCATCCTCGTCTTAAACTTGTATTCCCAGCCTGACTTCATTGTCTTTACTTGTTCTTGAACCATTGAGTAATGCAATGAGTTGGATTAACTCTCCCCGAATTCACATGCAGCATGTCTTGTAAAGCTTCTTTCATAGACTTAGCCTTTTTGGCGAAGTATCTGAACTCCGGCTTCACCCTAAACCAACAATCCCTATCTTAAGCAGATTTCTGAAACATTAATGTAGGATTGAACAATCTTCTACTTGTCATCAAAGTGCACAACGGAATTTTGTAGAAGTCAACCACACGCAACCGACCAACTGCTTTCTGTCATCAGGGCTTGTGATATTCGTTACAGGTAGTGCATGCGAGAAATCAGCAACAGTTACTTATCACGTTTGCATAATAACTTCATATAACCATACTAAACATTTTAGGGTCTAACAATACTTCCCCCGGAAGTGACATGGTAACATCAAGGTCAATTAAAATCCCAGATGTACAACATTTTTCCTCCCCCAACGATGGTTGCGAACTCTCGAAGCATCATTTGTCCTGGTACGTCAAAACAGTCGAGAAGTTCTTGTCGTAACGGGCACAAATCTTGAAACAAAAGAATCATTACCCTCTCTTGACTCAAAACCGTTAGAGGAGATACAGGCAAAGAATTAAGAACACTTGGTATACATTCAAGTTTTGTGAATGAATGTCAACGAAAGAACTTTGAATATTTCTTAGACTGTGAGTTTACTTTGTCTTGAATAGCACAAAAATACCCTGAGAAGTGCTGATTACATCTCAACCTTTTAAATCGTCTGGCTAACTTACAACCTCTATTCCTGTAGCTATTGCCAATATCACCTGGTGAAGTAAACCCGATATGTATGTCAACTTGAAACTGAAGTAAAATCCCTAAATTTGTTACTTAATCTTGCACTATTGTTGATTGAAGGAGACGGTGCAGAAAAAATCTCCTAAGTACCTTTATACTCCCAAAAGTATAAAGGTACAACACCTCTTGAAATTATCCACATCGACATCTGCGTGTGCCACTGAGTACTACAACGAAACCCTCTTAAGTGATTGTTGTCCAGGTTCTTCATCCAGACCACAAAACCCTTAACCACTGGAAACTATATAATCAAGTCTTAATCAAAATTGTAATACGTTTCAAGCTAAGTCATCAATCGATCAGAAAATAAAGAAAAGTCTCGTTGATGAAATAAGAAGACGCTTGTGAAATCCAACTTCCAATTGCAGAATAAGGATCCAAAACAACTCCGTATCACCTGACATCGTAATATTCGAATTCACTAGCCATTTTGTCATTTAAGTAATCATTTCATGATCTTATTTGGGATTAAGTGGTGTTTGTTTGTGTGGAGTGAGAGTTATGGTTGATTGTGTCGATGAGTCTCGATTCTTGATTGTGGTGTTTGTATGAGTTCACAGTTCACGATTTACCACGTCTTATGATTAAAACCGAAAAATGAATTAACGGATTTTTTTTAAATTAAAAATTACAAAAATCAATAGAAAAAACCGTTAATGATTGATTCTGGACTCAGCGGCCAATGATTATAATTGTCTAAAACAATAATTTTCTGCTAGGTTTTACAGAAAATTATTTAACTAGCTCACCAAACGAAACGTGCCACAAATATAGATGAGGCCGTGAGCTAGACAAAAACAAGTTTACAACAAAATCCCAAAAAACTGAAAAAAAGACAATAAATCATAGTATACGATGAAGTTTCGGGCCTCGAGTAATCCTTAATATCTAGAGGTGGGGGGGGTAACAAAACACAGCTATCCGTCTCGTTTCTCTTCGATTTTGAGTATGTCCACGGCCTGAAAGCTACTTACGATCAAAAGTTATGGTCGGTTTACTGAAACCATTTTTTCTACACACCAATTTTCTTTCTAATCAAAACGCAATGAATAAAAAAATTGGGCAGAGTAACGTTTAGTCAAAACGCAGTCGTGGTCTTCAAAACGCAACCTGTAGTCAAAACGCAACGAGTCAAAACGCAATGAACCAAAACGCAACCAAGGTCAAAACGCAATGAACCAAAACGCAACCAAGGTCAAAACGCAATGAACCAAAACGCAATCAAGGTCAAAACGCAATGATCCAAAACGCAACCAAGGTCAAAACGCAATGAACCAAAACGCAGTCTTCAATAATCAAAACGCAATGACCAAAACGCAACATGAAGATTGTCAAAACGCAACATGAAGATTGTCAAAACGCAACATGAAGATTGTCAAAACACAACGAAGAACACCCTTCTTTTAGTCAAAACGCAGCCAAGAAAAAATCATCAAACATTCTTGAAAGCTACGAAATGATGTTAAAACCACCTAGTAATGATGCAAGTGGATATAAAATCTAAGCCGAAAGTACAAATCTTTAACACTTTTAACCACAAACAAAGATCAAATCTTGATTTTTCTGGCAATTTTTTCGAACACAAAAATAAACCCACGAAATTTGATCTTTTTAACCACAATAATCAGTAGATAAACAACAAACGATTTCCCCCTGATGCTCTTGTAGCCAATTGTTAGTATAGATTCACCCTTTGAACAATGATCCGGAGGCTTGGTAAAATGGAAAAAGAAATTGAGCCATATTATTAGAGAGAAAAAGAGAGAAAAGAGAAGAGATAGAATAAAGAAAAAAGACTGTTTTGTATGTGTGTGGTTTAATAGAGAAAAAGGAACGCACACCACACACTCACACTGTTACAGAAGTGAATCCAATACCCCTTCCTATGAATATCGAGGGATATTTATAGTCCCGATATCGACTATCTAAACTAACCCGACCCGACTATAAATGATAAATGTAATTCCGGATTAGTCACCATATTTTAGGGCTAACAAATGTACACTTGCGTCCAATTTGTAAAACATGCATATGTTTCTCACCTCAAAAACTTGTAATTTAATAATTGTAAAACATGGGGCTATGAACTCACCTCAAGTGAGTAAATTGATAACAAAATATCCCTAATTAAAAACGCGTCACCTAACGCTCGAAGCAACCTAGTTAATATAGTTCGAATCATTATTCAAGCACTTGCTAACACAACTTATATAAATCCTATACAGTTATCATCGTACTATCGTTTCGGAAAAGCTATCATAATTTAATGAGGTCATGACATGACGTACAAGGATTAAATACACTTTTAGATCGTAAATCCAACAACTCCCGTCAATACCCATCCGAAGAAGCCTCTATTATGAAATTCCCCTAGTAATATAGCACGTTGATAACAAATAACATTATTATATTTTATATAGCTATATCACCATCTAATCGTTTAAGTGAACTCGTAATTATAAAGTAAAAAAGTTAATAATTACGCCTTTAGTAAAAATGACAATAACTTGTCGTTTTAAAGCCTGTTTTTTCTTGCGTTTCTTACACGCCGACGCTTTCGATTAAGAAGACGAGTGATCAAAAAAAACACATTTTAGTTTTTTAAGATCCTGTGAATAATAAGTGTTTTTTACTGTTCACACAGCTATAAATTTATTTTTATACTTTTTAATTAACGTAAAACCCGTTTTGTCGTATCTATTCGTTATAGCTCCGCTTTTAGTGATTCTTTCTAGCACGACAGAGATTCTCGTAATTGAAAGTGTTATCATATTATATGGAATTGTATAAAGTATAAAGTTTCTGTGGTGAATAGTACTTTTTATAAAAATTGGTTTTATAAAAGTAGTAACTTATCGTAAACTTGTAATTGGCGTACTTCTTCGTTATTAATCAGGGTTTTTTCGAGTTCTTATGACCCATCGATCCTTGTGAACATGTATTATTTTCTAAACACAAAAAACAAATAGGTAAAATATCGAATTACAAACACCCAATGCTCCCTTAAGAAATGTTTTTCTAAAAATGTGTTAAAAAAACTTGTTTTTTAGGACTTTTTAAGTCTTTACCACATGTTACAACCCATTAGACCCTTTAAATATCTTGTGTCTCACAAATATTAGGTCCATTAGGTCATGTTTTGTTCATGTGAGTCCAAGATAACAAGATTAACATGTTATTTTACCATTTTTACTTGTAACTCATAAGTTGACTTTTAGAAACCCTAATTTGCACTTAAACATGTTTACTCTTAAGCATCATGTTAAAACACTTATACATTCCTTCTAACATAATATTATCATCCATATGACATGTAAATAAGTGTACAAAACATTAATTCATATTAGTAAATCCATTTTACATATTCAAAAGTACCCTAGATGGTGATTTAACTAAGTATAACATATGAACACATAAAATCTTAGTTATGAAATGATTAAGCTTTATATATAACCTTGTGTGGATGAGTAGAGAAAAGAAAACCAAATCACACTTCCCGTTGTGATTACAAAACTCCTTGGCTTGGAAAAATTTAAATGAAACCCCTAATTTTCCCAATTAAAACCCTTCATTTCTTTTCTTGATTCCTTCCTTGCAAATGGTGAACCAAACCTTGGTACCAGACTTAGAATACCTTAAGTTCGATGTGGTATGTTTGTATAATGATAAATAAATCAAGCAATTGGATTACCCAAAAAAACTATTTTGAGGCCGAGGGGGTTATAGAGAGGACAAAGGAAGATTTTTTTGTGATTTTTGTTAAGTGTTTATGAAAGAAAGAGTGCATGCATGCTATTTATAGTGAAAATATCTAATTAAAACACAAACCCATGGTCACTTTCTAACCTTGCACAAGGTTAATTTATCAAGTGGTTTCATGGTGTAAAGAGTTGGTCCACTATTGATCTTTCTACCTAGATATTTTGAGCAAGTTTATAATCTTGGCCTATCCTTAAATTTTCGCTACAAAGTCTCTCATTTGATGTATAATTGATAATTTTGGTATGGGGTTATAATCGTGGGTATTTTCTTTTAAGCGTAGTTAGGTTTTTGGTGCTTCCGGGAATGCCGAAACGCGTTTTATCGCGAAACTAAGCATTTTACGTAGCCAATAAAAATAAGATGAACAATGTTATTAATTATCCTCATAAAAATCATATAACACTTGCTTGATGTAAACTTTAAATCGTTTAATGCCCGTTTACATTGATAGATACATTTTAGTTTACGCGATTTAAAACTTAAGCGTTTACGGTTTAAAGAGCATAAACGCGTAAAACCCTAAAATACATTGAGTGAATTACAATAATGCATACAATGAACAAAAACACGAGGTGTTATAGTCTCCCCCGTTAATGAGCCTTGTCCTCAAGGCTTGATCAAACGGCACTTGATGATGGTGCAGTCTTGGTGAAGAGGTGTGGATATTTCTTCCTGAATTGATCTTCACGTTCCCATGTAAACTCAGGACCCTGCCTAGAGTTCCATCGAACCTTGACAATTGGGACACGACTTTGCCTCAATTGCTTGACTTCGCGATCCATGACTTCCACATGCTCTTCAACAAAATGAAGCTTGTCATCCACTTGGAGTCCTTCCAACGGAACGACTAATGGATCATCAGAATAACATTTCTTCAAGTTGGATACATGAAACGTATTGTGGACCCTGCTCAGCTCTTGAGGAAGACTTAAGTTTGTAAGCAACGGCCCAGAACCTTATTCAACACTTGAAAGGTCACATATCTGGTTTAACATCCACCTAAATTGCCAAAAAACGTACGACCCCGTTCCATGGCGAAACATTGAGCATAACTTTATCTCCAACTTGAACTACCATCGGTTTACGCTTTGAATCGCGAGCTCTTTTTTGTCGATCTCGAGCGGTTTTGAATCCTTAGTTTGATCTAGATGATCCTCTCCGTTGGATTCTTGCACTAAATCCTGGACCAGTGAGTTGAACTTGTCTAAAACCTCGGCCCAACACCACCACCGGGGTGTGGGGGGGGGGTACGACACTTTTCGACATATAGGCATCAAACGGTGCACCTTAATGCTAGCAAGATAACTGTTAATGTATGAAAACTCGACCAATGGCAAATTAAACACCAAACCATTTCCCAAAGTCGATTACGCAATGCACGTAGCATATCCGCGAGAGTCTGGATGGTCTCTCGCTTTGTCCGTCGGTTTCCGAGATGATATGCAGTAATCATACCAAACTTGTACCCAAAGCCTCTGAAGTGACTTCTAGAAATTTGATTGAGAATCGAGGACACGATCACAGATAATTAGACAGGTAATCCAGCTTCGGACTACCTCATTTAGGTACATGTCTCGTCCCAGTTTATCTAAGGGTATCCGTTTCCCTCATTGGCATAAAAATGGCAGACCTTTGTAAGATCGGATCAATACTGCTCACCAAATATGACATAACCCTGTGACGCACTTATGAAGCTTTGTGACAAAATCCCTCGTGATGTTGTCCCCAGCTTCCATATAGGTATCTCGTTTGTTCTAACAAACCCCATGGTCCTCCTTCGTGTTTCGGCCTTGACCTTAGCACAGTCAAACATATTGCTAACATAAGTGGCGATGTGGCTTTCATATTGGGCCACAATAAGCTTCTTTATATCCAAGGATACATCTTGTCAGAACCTCGGATGAATGATAGATATTTAGACTTGTGGGACTACGTGCATGAATCACACAGATCCTATAATCGTCATAACATGGTAACCAACTCCTTCATTTAAGCACAAGTCCATCCGTGCGGTTTCCAACTTTTCCGTTCTAAAGTTTCAACCGGCTCTTTTAAATTCTCAACCACATACCTCAAACTCTTCGCTTGATTTCTCTGTTTTCCGTGCTTCAGTCTGAGCTTTCAGGATTTTGTTTAGGACGATCCAAGCCAATAGTCCATGACTAAGGCTCGACTCTTAATGGTAGTTCTCGTTCTCTTTCCTGCTCAGAGCAACAGCAACAACATTTGCCTTCCCTTGGGTGATAAGCCGAATGATCGCAGATCGTAATCACAAACTCAGCAACTCTAACCAGAACGACGTTGCCTCATATGTAATTCCTTCTGACAAGAATGTGTTGTATACATTTTATGATCAGTGAACACCAGTACACTGATCCGTACAGATAGAGGGGTGGTACCTCCAAACTTGAGAGCGAGACACACTTACTATCATCTACTGCTCAAAGGTTCCAATCATGAGTCGTATAGTTCCTTCTCATGAATTTACTGGCGTATGCAGAAGAAATCACATTTTTCTCTTTGTCATCAACACAGCGCCCAAACCCATCTTTGAAGCATCGCAGTATGCGAATAAAAAACTTCGCTTCCCTCAGACAAGGGCCAGATTGGTGCATTGCAACAGCATCTAGTTCAACAGTTGAAAAGCAGCTTGCATTGTTTATCCGCACCCAATCAAAAACTTGACACGTTTCTGGGTTAGGGTTAGTCATAGTCTGGCGAACTTGTGAAAGACCCTTCGATGAATCTTCTTAATATCCGGCAAGGCCCAAAAAATGCGAATCTCTGTTTTTGGGTTTTTGGAGACAAGCCCAAGCTTTGAGAGAAGATTCAATCATGGCAGGAGTCAACGTGAATACCATCGAAAGTCAATCACTTAAACGGAGGAATATGTAACCCTTAAATCCAGAATCCACACTTGGAGATCTTGCGTACAATTCTTCCTTTCTTAACAATATTCAAGATCGCTAAGGTGTTCTCATTTCCTTTCTTACTTTTGGAGTAGATCAAAATGTCATCGATATGACAATTACAAACTTGTCCTAAATAAACGGTTTACACACCCGGTTCATTAAGTCCATGAACACGGTCGTGCATTAGTCAAACCAAAAGACATGACTTGGAATCATAGTGACCGAGTATCGAGGTCCAGAAAGCAGTCTTGGGAAGTCTTCTTCTCGAACCCTCAACTGGGAACCTGACATCAGAACAGATCTTTGAATAAATACTCTACCTTGCAGGCTGTCGATATAGGTCATACGTCTTGGATGGTAGACGTTCTCACTGTCATATTTGATTCAATTCCCTGTAATCGATGCACATCTGAAAAGACCCATCTTTCTCTTTTACAAATAGAAACAGCTCCCCAGGGTGGAGAAACTTTGGAACTAATGAAGCTTTGTCCGAAGTCTTGTAGTTGCTCCGCTAGTTCCTTCATTTCGGCGGTGAGCTAAACAGTATGGTGCCCATGCTACAGGTGTAGCACCTGGGAACCTAAATCGATTCGAAAATCCACTTAGTCAGGTGGGTGGTAATACCCGCAAGTCCTCATAGAAGTACTTCATGAAAATTTTGAACAATCTGGCACCATCTTCAGTCGTTGTTCTTCTCTTTGACTTTCATCGTCTTGTTGCGGTGATATTTGCTAAAATTACTGACATCCCTTCGTTAAATACTCTTGATCCTATCAACACGATATAGTTTTAATCGGGTCCTGTGTATAAAGATGTGTTTCCGTCCCCACGAACATAAAAATTTCGTATCTAATAAGGAATACGAACGATCTTTTCCGCACAGACAATAACGGACATTGTGTACTGACCAAACCAATCCATACCAAATTAATCACGTCAAAACTACCTAGTTCTACAGGCATAGTCTATGTTGAAAGGATGAATTAAGAGAGTTTTAACGTACCCACCCAATAAAAGTGATTAATAACAACCCTATACTATTTCGCCCGTCAGTGGCGAGTGTCGACATTATAATCATGATCTAATGGCAGTCGGAGTGATAACAATTCGAGAGCAAAATGCAGTAGATACACAAACGTAGAACTACTCGTAAAACTTCTAACTGAATTTATATAAATAAAAATATAGTCTAACGGGCGGTGTGCTATCGCACCGGTATCAAAAAAAATATGCCATATTGTTGTCAGAGAAACTACCCGTACGACATTGTTGTCCGATTTTCCCCTGCATTCCCACCTGCATACAACCTTTGCCTGAGCCTTGGCATTTTACCAGCCTGTATTACCCCGGTTGTTGTTTTCTTTCAATATTGGGCAATCCTTACTTGAAATGCCCTTTATGCACCAACATTCCAAAACAAGCCCTCCTATTTAGCCCCAGGTTGACATTTGGGTACTCCTGCAGTCAAGACAAAATGACCAAATCGTTGCACTTGCAGCATTTGTGGAGCACAAGGACCCACATAGGTGAAAGTTTACATTAAACACAGATTTAGGCCCTCCGTATGGTTTCCATCACGCATTTTCCTAATCCCTGCGCATAAGCTCTTCCAGGTGTTTTTGTCCTCTTTGTTGTTGCTGATTCTGGTTGTTCCTAGGCGGTGCCATCAGACTTTCTTTATTGTCAACATGACGATTAGCCCAATGTGTTATCCTTTTTGGTACCATGAGATTTTCATGGCGATCTCAATGATCCTGCATCGTTTTTGCTTAGTCGCCATCACATCTGCCATGGGATCGTGGTCGGGCAAGCCACCCCGACATATTTCACACTTGGTCTAATTTCTCCGGAAACATCCGATCGCACATTAGTAGCCATTCTTGGAAACGTTGTCTATAAGCTCCACAATCGTATACCCTTTACCTTCAATTCCACATATTCGAACCTCCAGATTCTTAGATTTCGCCCCTTGCAGTATTGTCTGTCATCATCTTTTTTCAGTGTCCTCCAATGATTGCATTGGTCAGCTTCAGAGTAGTGGTCCTTAACAATGGAGTTCACCATGTAAGAGACATATCCTTGTAGGGTACAGACGTAGCAAATTTGGGACATGGCAAGCACTGTAACATTGGCTTATTGTTATTTAATCGATCGTAAACAACTCCATCTTTTCAAACCCCTTGAGTAGTCCAAATCAACTCCTTCAGTGCCCTTTAAGTTCAAGGTTGGCATTTAGGAAGTCCGTTAGTGTTCATTCAAAGCAACTTGCGCACAGACCTTCATGGCACCGTTTCCTAAAGTAATGGCTATCATCGGCCATTTCGGTTGCATCACGTGCCTGCCTAGTACGCTGTAACCCTTCGTTATTCATTGCCTGGAATTGGGCGTTGGTGACATATGAGTAGTATGAGTGTCTGTGAACCTGGTGTTGTGTTGCATCTGGGTTTAATACCTCGTGGGCCTTCCTCTTGGGTGCCATTTTCATTAAATCACAAGAAAACATAATACTCGTGTAGATTTCATAAAATCAAACTATGACCATAACATAATACACAATAAATAAAACAATATCAACATTACACAGTGAAATGGGTACAACCTGTTATTGAAAGTAATCGAGGTATAACAAAAACGACATTCAATTAATATAAATTCAATTTCAATAGATAACGTAATCCATCTATTTCTATATAACTGGAAAAAACATTACATTTCGGTTCCGCTACAAAATGATACTACACTTAAGGTTACAAGACAGAAAGAAACAACCTAAAGCCATACTAGCCGGGAATACCCGTAACACTTATATGTGTACATAAGGTAATAATTACCCAACAAAAACCTATACTGGGTAGCTAAACAAAACACAAGATCTATACAGTCTGTTAGTTGGGAATACCCCATAATACTTAACAAAGGCAGCATAGCATGACTACCACACAACCAACTCTAGGAGCTGCTACCACCCCATCCTGGTGCGATCAGGGCATTGTGACGTACCTCTGTCGGGTCCGATGCAAGCGATCCCCCCTTAAAAAAAAAACAAACCCCCCCTCGACCCTGTGATGACAGAGTCCTTTCAGTAACCTTAATGTCCATAGTCAACAGAAAACCTGACTCTTGTGGTCTGCATGCCAATAACTCTTTAATCCGCCCTCAGTCTCTTATGATTTGCAAACTGAACTCAGTAAATCATGCACTCTGTGCCACTACTGTAGTAACTTAGTGACAGTACAACACATCAGAACGTGGCATATCGCTAGCATCCATTATAGTCCCCAAGCCTCACGAGCCATCTAGCCTCTCCTCACTCTATCATTACTGTCTAAACGACTATGAACCGCCTATCCCAATACAACATGTATGACAATCGGCCTCTCAGTTAGAGACCATTCATCTTGAGCATTACCTCCAATAACACCATACTTGCTAGTAGTACTCCTCCATCCAACAATGGTAGGCAAGAACGGTAACCCTCATGATTGACCCCCACTCGAGAGTCGGTGAATCTCATCGATGGCTCCTACCAGATTTCAACCATGTATCCTGAATGACATGAGTCTAACTTCCAAGACGTCGAACACTAGGAGGAGACATCACCATATCGACAATCCATAAAGGTCCTCCCTTGATATGGATATGGTCGTCCCCCGATATGGGTATGTCTATCCCTGCCTAAGCACACCTGCTACTAGAACTCTCCCGATCCTCAACGACAAGGGGTTGGGAGAAGCAACAAACGCAACACCTCCTCTTTCCGAATAGGTAAACAATCTAGAGAATATCCAATAGTGAGTAGGGCTATTTGGGTGTTGGTCAAGTATCTTTGGAATGGAGATGAAGTGGAGTAAGTAGTGATGGGAGTGGTGATTAAGGCAAGAAGTCTCTCGACCTCTTCCCTAAGAGGAAGTGATATAGATGGCTCGTCTCGGATGATTATCCTGGCGGTCATACGGTGTACAGGTGGGACAGAGTCTACTCGAGCTAGGGTGCACCTCTTCTGCTCCTCCTCCTCATCATCATCAATCCCTGTCACAGGGTAGTCCAGAGCTGGATACTCCAATGGATCAGACTCGGGAAATGTATCTGGATGACTCAGGCAGTAGGTGAGGAAGCAACCATGCAAAAGGCTGTTCCTCGGCTAAAAGACCATCATCCTCTGGTTGTGTATATACTTGACTCCCGGACACCGGCTCTGGTACATACTTAAATAAACGGTAGGGTGTACCGTTGCTCTGGCTCCTCCGGGCCAGCAACTAAGTTGGGTGATGGTGTTCCCCAGGGCCCAGGTATGTAGTCAGGCGATGGTGGAACCTCATAAGTAGCCATTATGTAAGCATATGGGTCCTCTGGCATAATAGGTGGTCCATCGACTCCTGTTGCATCCGAATGTCTGAATCGTCCTCAAGGACACTGATTGTATGTAAACTGTAGAGATTGAAATCTTCAGAAAATCTGACATGATAATATCTAAATCAAATTAGCTTATATAAGTATGCTAAATAAGACTCATTATAGTAATATACATTTATATTATAACATGTATCAATCATGAATATCAATCATGGCATGCATCTTATCCTAACCGACTAATGCACAAGTTATTGTATGAATGTCCCATAAAAACCCTTTTTATGAATGCAATGTTTGAAAATGGTTATAGTCTAGCAAAACATTTGACCTGGTTCTCTATAACCTTGGCTCTTGATACCAATCTGTAACACCCCCAAATTGGGTCGCAGCAAAATAAGGGTCCGGGGCGTGTTACTTCTCAGATCAACAAGGGACAAAAAATAATATAAGAAACGACCAAAAAGTCGTTTATAAAAAACTGATACATTTGATTAATAAAGTAGGTGTTACAAAAGCACTGAAGCTTTACTTGTTTACTTGTTATTATTACAAATATTTCTACCCATACAGATACACAAAATGTAATTCGACTAAATCTTTAAATGCATTGACTCTCATATATAACCACCAATGTATCCTTTCGCACACCTGTCTTATGACCTCGCTGAAAAACATTGCATCTAAAAACGTCAACATAAATTGGATGAATTTCATAGGTTTATGTAAATGGTATATGCAGGACCGCAAGACTTTCCCAGTGATTATGGCAACAGATGCAGACATCAAAAAATGTAATTAGGGGGGGGTTTTTTCTTTTACCCTAGAGCTCATGACAACCGAAGCTCGACAATATTGAATACAATATATAAATATTGCCTAACATAGCCCGTGAATGATGTTCAAAACACGTAACATCCAGTATCCGACATGATATACGTCGATCCAAGTGATACTAGTCACTCCAACGGGAGTGTCTAATCCCAATAGATCATATATCAATCATGTCGCAGCTCACATTCCAGTAATTGTCAGTTCATGATGCAATGGCCGTAGTGGGTTAGCGCTACTTAGGCAAAAACGTAATCATGATAAATGTACACTTGGCGTCCAATTTGGTAAAACTAGCAAATGTTTCTCACGCCAAAAAACTTTTAATTTAAATAATTGGTAAAACCATGGGGCTATAACTCACCTCGAGTGAGTAAATTTGATAACAAAATATACTCAATAAAAACGCTCACGCTAACGCTCGAATGCACCTAGTTAATAAAGGTCGAATCAGTCTTCACGCACGTTGTCTAACAACAACTGTATATAATCCAATATAGTTATCATGCGATACATCGTTTCGGGGGCTATCAAATTTAAGAGGTCATGACATGACGTACGAGGAGTTAGGACACTTTAAATCGTAAATCCAACAACTCGTCAATACGCCATCCGAAGAAGCCTCATTATGAAATTCCCTAGTAATATAGCACTTTGATAACTAATAACATATATATTCTATATAGCTATATCACCATCTAATCGTTTAAGTGAAATCGTAATTATAAAGTAAAAACATTTATAATTACGCCTTTAGTAAAAATGACATAACTTTGTCGTTTTAAGCCCGTTTCTTGCGTTTCTTACGCCCACGCTTTCGTATTAAGACGAGTGATCATAAAATCACATTTTTAGGTTTTTAAGATTCTGTGATGAATAGTGTTTTTACTGTTCACAACAGCTATAAATTTATTTTTATACTTTTAATTAACGTAAAACCCGTTTTTGTCGTATCTTATTCGTTATAGCTCCGTTTTTAGTGATTTCTTCAGCACTGTATCTCGTGTAGTTGCAAGTATTTATCATATTAAGAATGTTTAAAAAGAATAAAGTATCTGTGTTGAATAGTACTTTTTATTAAAATTTGTGTTTTATAAAAGTATTAACAATCTAAACTGTTAAATGGCTATCTTCTTCGTTAATAATCGATTTTTCGAGTCCTTTAAATACCCCTCGAATCCCAGAGTGACATTAGTATTTTTTATAAAAATCATAAACAATTTATGTAAATTTTTCGAATTACAAACAGCCCTTAAGATATATTTTTTCCACAAAGATGGTGTTTAACACATGTTTATAGGACTTTTTATGCTTTACCACATTGTTACAAACCCATTAGAACCCTTAATATCTTGCGGCTCACATATATATACGTAATACTAAAAAAGAAGGATGATATGGATGTTATTTAATGATTTTTATAAAATACTAACATGTCACAAGGATCGAGGTCCAGTAAAGAACTCGAAAAACCGATTAATAACGAAGAAGATACGCCATTTACAAGTTTACGATAGTTAATACTTTTATAAAACAATTTTTATAAAAAGTACTATTCACCACAGAAACTTATACTTTATAAACATCCAATTATGAAAAAACTTTCAATACGAGAAGTGCTCGAAAGAAATCACATAAAAACGGAGTATAACGAATAAGATAAACGACAAAACCGGTTTTACTGTTAATTAAAAGTATAAATATAAATTTATAGCAGGTTGTGAACAGTAAAAACACTAATCATCACAGAATTTTAAAAAACCTAAAAATGTGATTATTATGATCACTCGTCTTAATACGAAAGCGTGGGCCCCCCCTCCCCCCCCCCCCCGCCGGGCGTAAGAACGCAGAAAACGGGCTTAAAACGACATACGTTATGTCATTTTACCAAAGCGTATTTATAACATGTTTTTACTTTATACATACATTTACACTTAAACGATTAGATGGTGATATAGTATAAAAATATATATTTATATAGCTATCAAAGAGCCTATCTTACTAGGGAATATTCCATAATGAGGCTTATTCGTATGTGCGTATTGAACAGTTGGTTGGAGTTTCTGATATTAAAGTGTCCTTACTCCTCGAACGATCATGGTCCATGACCTCTAAATTAATGATAGCCCGAACGTAGTACGATGATAACAATAGGATTATATACATTTGTTGTTGTTAGACAACGTACTTGAATACTGATTCGACCTATATTAACTAGGTTGCATTCGAGCGTTAGCGTGACGCGTTTTTACTTGGGATATTTTGTTATCAGTTTACTCACTCAAGGTGAGTTCATAGCCCCATGTTTTACAATTATTAAATTACAAGTTTTTGGGGTGAGAAACATATGCATGTTTTACAAATTGGACGCAAGTGTACATTTTATCATGATTACGTTTTGCCTAAGTAGCGATAACCCACTATGCCCATGAATCATGAACTGTCAATTACTAGAATGTGAGCGCGAATGATTATAGATAGATCTATTTGGGATTGACCTCCCCGTTCGGGTGACTAGCTATCACTGGAAACGAACGTATATCATGTCGGATTTTGGATGTTACGGGTTGAACATCATCACGGGCAATGTAGGCAATATTTATATATTGTATTCAATTATGTCGAGCTTCGGTGTCATGAGCTTAGGAAAACGTAATTACATTTTGTGATGTCTGCATCTGTTGCATTATCACGGGGAAAGTCTTGCGGTCCTGCATATACATTTACATAAACCTATGAAATTCACCAACTTTATGTTGACGTTTTAAATGCAATGTTTTTCAGGAGGTCATTAAGCACGAGGTGCGAAGGATACATTGGTGGTTATATTTTGAAGTCATGCATTAAAGATTTAGTCGCATTATATTTTGTATATCTGTTATGGGCTGGAAATCTTTGTAATAATAACAAGTAAAGCTTCGGGCTTTTGTAACACATACTTTATTAAATCCAATGTATCAATTTTAAACGACTTTTTGGTCGTTCTTATATTATCTTGTGTTATTGATCTAAGAAGTAACACGCCACGGACCCTTATTCCGCTGCGACCCAATTTGGGGGTGTTACAATCCCAGACTCTAGATTACTTGGTCTGTATCACTAGATCCATTTGAATGATAGGTCGTATACAAAATCATGTAAACAAGTATAAATTGATAAACATAAACAAGCATTCAACAATAAATCAAAAAATCGAGATAAACAATATCAAACATTCAGATCTTCATAATAATGGCTAATACCTGCAGGTATTAGCCTTCAAGCGTCATAATAAATACAAGAGCAATTATTTTGCCAAGGTAAACTAACTGAGTTAACGAATGATACCAAAAACTGAACGATTACTAAAGTATATGGAATTACACGTTGTCTTCTATGGAATTGATAACGTTGCTTGACCTCTTCTGCTCTTTTTCTCCTCTGAAAATTGACTTTTATGGTTTAGGTATCGAGAATATGATTTAGCACACTTAAAAATAATTTTTAAGTTTTGTATGTATAGGGTCTGGAAGTCGGTTCGATACGGCATATCTAAGGGATTGGATACGGCGTATTGACTTCTTCTGGATACGGCGTATTGATCTTCTTTCCTTTATGGTCTTTGGTGAGTTCAGGCACGGATACGCTGTATCTTCCTTGATGGATACGGCGTATTAGTCTTCAGAATAGTAATCTTCAAAATATCTTTATTTAAGCTCCAAAATGCGCGCCTTTTGCTAACTTTCACCAAGTACTCCATAATTACTGCAATTCTCAAATATAAACGATTAAGTAACAATTCCTTGCAATAATAATACAAAATGGGTTAATAACATGGGATAAATGATGCTATAAAATAGACGTTATTTGATGTCATCAAGCTCCAATAATAATCATGCAATAACCATTTTCTCCTATGTGCTTTCAAAATTCTCAAATAGTCATTTTATTCCATTGATATCAAAAAGATCATATGGTATGTTATTTTTGAGGGGGAGAAAATTAGATTAAAATGTGACCGTCTTTGAATCAAGTGCGTAACTCTTTCCTCCTTGTGCAAAACTCTTTCGAATCTCGATGCACATGTGTAGGGGGAGCATTTCTCAAAAAGCCTAGGTGTAACGACAAAATAAAACTCTCAAAGTGTCAAACGTTTTGATTTATATCAAACACTTTGATTGATTATTAATGGTTTTACGGTTATGATCTTTATACCCAACAACCAACTGATTCACGATGTCGATGAAGTCATAAGGTGGTTAAGGTTAGGTATAAGTCCTATGATCCAACCAAACCGGAGGGATCTACCCAAGGACATTCCATAGTTAGTATAACACCCTGTGTTTTCAAGTCATTGACGACGTCGATAAATCCGCAATGTACCTTTTGTATTGTAC
>BQNB010118970.1:5033-20899 GCA_026074375.1 Tanacetum coccineum
AATACTTCTACCCTTTTGGGTCGGGGCATTACAATTTATGGTATCAGAGCTGCCAGGTTAATCATGACGAGGTCTTATGACCTTAGAGCTTAGGCTATGACCTGTGAGGATTGGTTAGACATTAGGTTCCTTCTGCGTAACTTTCTTCCGTGACTATAACCGTTTTCAAACATTGCATTCATACAAAGGGGTTTTTCACAGGACACACATACACTAGTTATTTGCACTGGTTGGTCTTACTCGATGCTTACATGATTCATATACGTGTTTATATTATAGTACGTACATTACTATAAGGGTCTTACATATATATGTAATGACGAGTTTGCATTTTTTCGCATACTCTACAATTATTTATATAAGAGTTATTTATATAAATAGGGGAACATTCCTTTTGGCAAGGTAGCATTATAAGCTCGTAGGTCCTAAGCACTACATAAACATTAAGCTATCAAGTATGATATCTTACCATCGTTCATTTATGCCATGGGCGCACATTCATATTTACCATACATCATCTCACAACACTCTATTTTTGGAGCGCGACGAAGATAACTAAACTAATCTAATCTTATTACTCTTTTGATTTTGAAGATAATGCCTCCAAGGAAAGCACCCAGAACCAGAACCACACCAGCAACAACAACAACAACCAACACCACATCTGTCACTAATGCCCAGCTTCAGGTAATAATTAACCAAGGTGTTACTGCTGCACTGGCAGCACATGATGCAAATAGGAATGGCGATGACAGCCATACTTCGGGAACGGGTGTCAGAAGGACTAAACGCGTTGCTCGAGAATGCACTTACCAAGACTTCATGAAGTGCCAACCTATATGTTTCAAAGGCACTGAGGGAGTTGTTGAACTAACTCAATGGTTTGAAAGGATGGAGACTGTGTTTCGCATAAGCCACTGCTCTATGGAGAATCAAATCAAGTTTTCCACTTGTATTCTTTTAGCAGGTGCTCTGACATGGTGGAATTCCCACGTTAGGATTGTTGGTCATAATGTTGCGTATGCAATGACTTGGACAGAACTGAAAAATAAAATGACTGACAAGTACTGTCCAAGGAACAAGATGAAGAAGCTTGTAGCTGAGTTGTGGAATTTGAAATTAAAAGGTACCGACATAATAAGGTACAACCAACATTTCCAGGAACTAGCATTGCTGTGTGTTCGAATGTTTCCTGAAGAGTCTGACAAACTTGAAAGGTTTGTCGGTGGGTTGCCCGACATGATTCACGGAAGTGTTGTGGCGTCGAAACCAAAAACCATGCAAAAAGCTACTGAAATGACAACAGAGCTGATGGATAAGAAAATAAGCACATTTGCCGAACGTCAAGCTGAGAACAAGAGGAAACTTGACAACAACAACCAAGCTCAACAACAACTTCCCAAGATGCAGAATGAGGCCCAAGCTTACGCCGCGTAGACTGGTGAAAGAAAAGAGTATGTTGGAACTCTACCGCTGTGCAATAAGTGCAAGTTTCATCATAATGGCCCATGCACTGTAAAATGCTCAAACTGCAAGAGGGTCGGTCATCTGACCTGAGACTGTTAGAGTTCTCCTGCTACTAACAATCAGAGAACCCTCACTTGCTATGAATGTGGGAATCAAGGGCACTACAGGAGTGATTGCCCAAAGTTGAAGAATGGAAACCAAGCTGGAGGTGCTGGAACACGTGGAATGGTGCATGCCTTAGTAGGAGGAGGAGAAACCGATCAAGATCTTAACAACATTGAAGATGAGATTGAAGCTTAAAATAGAAAGTTGTCTCGCTTTGCCTAGTAAACCCTAAGTTGGAACTATCTTAGACTTTATTTACCTAGGAGTTCTCGTTGTATTTCTCATAAACATCCGTTGTACGGATGATTTCAAATTATCTATCGAATCTATGTGTTGTGAAATTTCTGCCAATCTACTCCAATTCTCTAATTATTCATGTAAGTCATTCTAAAAATCATAACGCTATTTTGACGAAAATGAGCAATGCATCGTTAGTCCTCAATTATTCATGACTTGATCAACTATGTATAATTCAGGAAGGACCATGCATGCTGAGAGTGGTCACCTTAAAACTTCTTGTCAAAAGACAAATTTCTATTTATATCAAGTTCTGCGTGCGTATTCATAAAATGTAATCATCGCGAGAAACCAAACTAACAATAATAATCACTAAGTAAACTCTTACACCACCGTACTATATAAAGTCGACATCATTTTATACAAAAATCTTATGTCCAAAAGTCAAGACGCATCCCTAGTCACCCTAGGACGATCGACTAACATGTTTACTCGCCATTAAGGAATATACCAATTCATCATTTTTGACGAATATGTAATACCATAGAGCTTGGTAGTTACGACACCACCATAGGTATAAAGTCGTTATCACTCTAAGAAAGATGTTATAACTGACGCGTTAAGCCAAAAAAAAGAGCCCGCTAGAAGTCGAGCTTTGGCCGGGACAATAAATATTAAACCAACATCACAAATCCTGAACACTCAAGTTAGAGCACACAAAAGGGGAATGTAAATGAGTTACCAAGTGTGGTAATGAAATATTCGAATGACATAAAATAAAAATAACAAATAGAATTGTTGCCACAACATCCGTTTATTATCTTAGAAATAAGATTACATAAGGACATAAAGGAAATACAAGCTTTATTACAACCCTCCCCTAGCAATAATATATATTTCTTCCAAAGGAGATCCACGCCGATTGCAAGAACGATGAGGGGCACGAGAATTGCTAGAATAAAGGCCAAATAATGAAATCCTTCTTCGTATGGGAAGTAGGTAAGATAAATGCCGAGTGCTATCGCGATCGCCATCGCCAAGAGCGTGATGATGTGCAACATTTTTGAGGATTAAATAAGAGAAAATGTAAGTGAAAGATTAAGTGTTGTATGGAGAAATGGAGGATAAAAATTTGGTATTTAAAGAGAGAAAGTAGCCGTTGGGGCTACTGTTCATAGCCGTTGGAGTTATTGTTCATATAAAAAAAATTACCCACACCTCTTCACAAGGACCGCACCATCGTCAAGTGCCGTGTCTTAAGCCTTGAGGACAAGGCTCATTTAACGGGGGGAGTCTATAACACCCCGTGTTTTAGGGTCATTTACGTCATTAATAAATTCACTATTTATTTTTGGTATTGTACGCGTTCGCTTTTATTTCGCGTCATTGGGTTAAATCGCGTAAGTTAAATTTAATCATTCAATGTAAACGGGCGTCAAACCAGTTAATGTTTATGTCAGGCAAGTATTAAATAATTATTTTGAGGATAATTATTAGCTTTACTCATTTTATTTTTATCGGTTACGTAAAGTGTTTATGTTTCGGGATAAATTACATTTAGGCATTCCCGAAACCACAAAAATAAATCTACGCTTCAACAAATAACCATTATTGTTTCTAATGATCAAAATTTTATAAAACTTTACCACACTTATCAAATGGGATGCCCCATATTAATAAGAAATAACCAAGACCTTCAAATTTCAAGTTATATACTTTCACATTTAACTTTCTCATTTCCACTTCAAGTAAATGAAAGTTTACTTACATTTTCTTACCAGATAAATATCTAGTAACATCAAGCCTTGAATTCATAGGATAATCCTTACTTTTTGAGGACAAAGAAACATAAGCTTTAATTATCTAGACAATGTACAACTTAGGGATAGCATGCATAGTTATCTTGACCAACTAGTCATCCTTGTTTTGCTCCTTGTGTTTCCAACGTCCCCCCCCCCTTTTATGGGACTTTTTGGTCTTTATTTATACATTTGACTAGTCCTTATTACTTATAACTCTTACACTCTTGAAAGAAAAACACCCATCTCTCATTTCCTTGGTATATCAAAGCAAACACTCTCTTTATCCCTCTCTTATATGCCACGGCTACAAACACCCCAATTAGACAAGTCATAGCTTGATTTTCTAAGACCATACAAGCATACACACATCCTTCCTATGATAACCTAAGGTGTTTTGAATGGTTGGCTAAGCCTTTGCAAGATTTAATCAAGTGATTTCAAGATTAGGGTTTCCTTGGAAAACTAGGGTTTCAAGTTGTGTAAGCTTGTGTTTGTAATCTAAACAAGGGTTTAGATTGTGTTTTCCATCATCATACATCATTATAAGGTTATATAAAACCCTTTATGGATTTACATTTATGATTTTATAAGTATATATGTTCTATGTAGCAAGAATCACCATTTAGGACTTTTAAACATGTAAAAAGAGTTTTTACTTGTGATTATCATTTTGTACACTTTTACATATGTTATGATGTTGTTAATATTATGATATAATGGAAGTATAAGTGATGTACCATGTTGGTTAAGTATAAAAATGTATATGTACAAATTAGGGTTTTTAAAGTACTTAAGGAAAGTTATGTTTTCATGTGATGTTAATAACTTGTAAATCTTGTTATCATGGACATATGGACAAAGGGTGGACTAAGGACATTATTATATGTATGACATAGTATATAAAGAGTATTGGAAGACTTGTGATAAATTACTAAATAGGAAAGTACAAAAATCAAGTTTACAACATGTTTTTATGAAAAACCTCCAAACTTTCTGTTTGGATTCGACACATAACCTGGTCATATTATGTTTTTATAAGATAATACGTCTCATGACGATTCCAAAAAGCTAAGAAACTCGAAAAACGGACTAATAACGAAAAAGATACGCTAATTACGAGTTATACGTTAATTAAACGGGTTTATAAAATAACTTTTATAAAAACAAGTTATAAAACTTCTACAAACAGAAGGTTTGATATTTTTATTAGATCACACATAATTTTAGGATTTCAAAATGATAAGAATCGAAAATTTTCAATCGATAACGAAGGAGTTATGAAATACATGAGTTTACGACAATAAATACTTTTATAAAACTATTTTTATAAAAGTTACTATTCATGACAGAAACTTCTATTTTGTAAACATCATAAATAAGTAGAACTTTCAATTACGAGAACGTGCTCGAAATAATCGCTAAAAACGGAGCTATAACAAATAAAATACGCCATTTACGGGTTTTACGATAACTAAAACTATAAAAATAATTTTATAACTGGTGTGAACAGTAAAAATCACTGTTCATTACGAAAGCGTGGGCATAAGAAACGCAAAAAACGGACTTAAAACGTGAAAGTTATGTTATTTTTACCAAAGGTATATTTATAAATGTATTAACTTTATAAAGATGATTTTACTAAAACGCTTAGATGGTGATTAGCTATATAGAATGATATATGATAGTAGTTACCCAATGTGATTAGTACTTATACGACCTATAATTGTTTAGGTTGCATTCGGGCGTTTTAGTGACGCATTTTCACTTGTGAAGTATATTATTGATTAACTCACTCGAGGTGAGTTCATAGCCCCATGTTTTACTGGTTTTAAATATATTTTTGGGGTGAGAACATGCTTTGTTTACAATTGGACGCAAGTAACTTTGAAATAGTTACTGTTTTGGATATTGCATACCATGCAATACTTACTGTTTTGAATATTGTATACCATGCAATACTTACTATTTTGGATATTGTATTACATGAAATACTTACTGTTTTGAATATTGTATACAATACTTACTGTTTTGGATATTGTATACCATGCAATACACACTCTAAACAATTGCGGTCCTACACTTATACATTTTATAAACCTATGAATTCACCAACATGATTGTTGGCGTTTTAAAGCATGTTTTTCAGGAGGTCAATAAGTTACGAGGTGCAAGAGATACATTGGTGGTCGTTATTTTGGAAGTCAATAGCATTAAAGATTTGGTTGCATTACATATTTGGGGAAAACGTTTGTTTTCAAACTAGAATCTTTGTATAATTTAACAATGAACAAGTATAGCTTCGGGCTTTTGTAACAAACACTTTGCTAAATCCAATGTATCGGTTTTAAACGACACTTTTAAAGGCCGTTCTTATATCTTGTGCAATGGTATTATGAAGTAACGCTCCCAAACCCATATTCCGCTGTGACCCATTTTGGGGGTGTTACAAAAATGAAAGCCCATGTTTAATTTTATTTAAATTATACAGGTTTAATTAGAAAACATGGCACTTAATATCAAAATATTGGTCTTAAACTCATTTTGAAAATCTGGGCATAATTTATGATTAGTTTGGTCGTTCTAGTCGTAACTTATTCATCCGGAATAGTTACGAATTTATCCAAAGAACCACATGGTACTCATATGTTTTACCCTTTACCCATGTAGAAACCTAGTAGCCTCCAAGTCAAATAAAATTAGTTATAAGCCTAACTATCTGCATTACAAATTATGGGTACACACTAAGTTTGTTTCCACAGTTTTGGTCGTATCTCGACCATCCGGAAGAGTTGGCGTTCCATCCAACTCGCCACTAGGACCTAACATATTATTCTATTCATTAATGCAAAGATACAGTAGGATTTAAGTCAAAATTTTCTCATTAAAATACCAACTTTACTCAAAAGTTCCAAAAAATTGCCGAAAGTAACCATAAATAGTCAACACTTATAGGAATTACTGTTATATATATATATGGCAGTGATCCCGAAGATAAGCGTTAGAATTTGAGAGGAGAATAGCTCATATGTGTACGAGTATCCATATATAATACTAGTATTGATGTTCAAGAGAGAAAATAAGAAAACAGGAAGTACTCGATAATCGGAATGGTCAGCGTATATATAACCGACCGATATAAAGAAAATAATATGACATCATAAGACAGACGTATGAGAGCAAAATAATAGCCGAGCATTATATATTTATTGTTAATATGATAGCAATAAGGATGCAAAAGAGAGCATATAAGTTACCTGGGAGCAAGCAAGCGCGGATATCAGACAATGGTGAAGGACTCTTAAAATTTTCCGAAAAACAATTATAGTCTAGGGTTTTGAAAATGACCTAGTTCGCTATAACGAGTGCTCTGATACCAATCTGTAACACCCCCAAAATCACAACAACGCAGCGGAATACCACTTGGGTGCTACTTCATAGTTTATACACACAAGTTACAGAAACGATCTTAAAAGAGACGTTTAATAAAATGTCACATTCGATTTAAATAAATCAGAGTAATTTCAGGTCCCAATAATTTCTTTTTAACTGAATAAAGTTATAAGCGTCTTGTTTAGAACCGGTTTATTAAATCTTAAATCTTTTGTTGGTCACACAATCGGTTAACAAAAATTAAATCTCGGGACGAGATTTCTTCAAGGGGTAGGTACTGTAACAACTAGGGATGGCAATAAAACCCGTACCCGATGGGGACCCGATCCCTAAACCCGAATTGACTGGGGAATCCCCGAGTTGACCGGGGATGGGGATGGGGACGAGGAATCCCCGAATTATGAAACCGGGGATGGGGCGAGGATGAGGATAACATAAATCCCTGACCCCGAACTTTTTAATGTACAAATATATATAAATTATTTGTATATTAATACTACATGTACATGTATGTATAAGTTAGTAAGTATTGACTAATATTATACTTGAAGTATATTTGTATGTATATGTCATATTTAATGAATCGGCTACTTTTAAAATGTTAATTACTAACTATATATTATTCAATTAATATTTTTTCTGAATACACACATTCGATCTATTTTATTTATATAGTATATGTGATATTTTAGTATTTACGATGCTTTAAAGTTGAATGGCATTTTAATTAATCAAACATTGTACAAACCCCCCCCCCTATGTATTCTAAGGGCATTTATTAAGGTCAATTCTTTATATTTTCGTTTAGTTGTGTAATTTTTATGCTCAATTTATAAGGGCGAAAAATCCTCGAATCCCCGTGGGGATCCCCGATCCCCATTGGGGACGGGGATGGGGATGTAAATTGATTCCCCAATGGGGATGGGGACGGGGATGGGGATGAGGCTGAGAAATGGGGATGGGGATGGTAAATACGATCCCCGAAATTCCCCGACCATTGGCCATCCTAGTAACAACTGCAATTTTTGAAATTTTAAATGAGTATTTTACCCTTTGACTTTTCAGGTCCGACTTGACTTTTTGACTTTTGATCTTTTATTGCCAAATAAAAACGATTATCGCGTAACCAGTAAATTTTTCGAAACATATTTAAATAATAAATTATACTTATTATTACATATCTCTCATGTGCAAATTTATTTTTAACTTATTTGACTTGAAAACGAGAAGATATATGTTATTTCTAAGTTGACTTATCAAAAACGACCCACTAAATCACATTTTCACAACTCGGACTCTAAAACAATTTTATGTAAAACGACATTCCGGAAAACTTTTTAGTTTTGCCTGAGGGGACCCGGAAAACAAGCGAAATGGACTGGAAAACCCCTCGTAAATTTTAGAAACAAAAAACAACGCGTACCGCGACACGGAAAATAATTTAATTCTATAATTTAATTATCAATTTTTTATTAATAAAATATTTAATTAATTCTTGTGCGGGCTTACATCTTTATTCAAATAGCGTTAACTTTAAAATTCGATATATTCAAAGTTTACAGTTTCATTTTACGGACAAAGTTTAACAGTGATACACAAATAAATAATAAACATTTTAAATAAGTTTATAAAATGTTTATGCAATAATAGTCGAGTGAATACTCAGTCTTATGGGAAAAATCATTTCGAATGCAATGGCGCAAGTTTCGTGTTTCGAATCATCCGTTAAGTGGCTTAAACGAGTCCCGAACCATTATTTAACAAAAATTACACTTTAGGTCCCTGTGATAATATTTACACCAAAAAGCCTAGACTATTTTACACTTGTCTTTTTTTTTTAAAAAGTTTCTAATGTATATGTTTAGAGATTAGGGTTACTTCATTTTATCATAGCCTCCACACACACACAGTATCTTCACTTTTGAGGCGCCACCTCCGGCCAAACCTAATCGCCAACGCCGCCTGGCACCAAAACCACCACATCGTCATCTCGTCCTCATCATCACCATCATCTCGCCATCATCATCCCGTCATAATCATCATCACACATCATCATCATCACCGTCATCACCCATCACAACTAACAATCATCATCATACCGAACTACAACCACAACTAGCACCATCGTCATCCATTCACCACCACAGCCGCCTCCACACCAAGGGTGGTTGGGTTTTCAACCAAAAAGGGGGTGGTATAGTTTTCAGAAGAACCAACGGGTGCGTGTTGTGGTTTTCTCTTGCACCAAAATATAGGGTTGCGTTTTGGGGATTTATGATCAACACCAACAGGGATTTAATGTGTTTGGTTATATAACTAGAATGGTCGTGCGTTTTTTGATTGTTATTCCACCGTATGATTTTGGCTGCGTTTTGGTGTAGTAGGGAAGACGATTACGGTTGCATTTGGATGTTATACAGCAGATTGGGGGGGGGGGTTGTTTGATGTTATATGACGAAAGGGTACGTTTGGTTGTTGATTAACAGCTGAAAGGGTTGTTTGGGTTTTTATAACAGCAGGGGTGTTGTTGGTTAAGCAGAAATATTAAAGGGGTGCGTTTGGTTCTGATAAACACCACGAGGGTGTGTTTGTTTATGTGGTTAACACCACATCGAGTGTGTTTGGCTGTAGTAACAGCCCAAGGGGTGTTTGTTTCTGTGGTTAACACCCGTATAGGGTGCGTTTGGGTTGTAGAAAAAATCCGATCATAGGGTGGGCGTTTTGGCTTTACAAAGTCTTCGGGGGTGTTTGGTTTTGGGGTTACCAGCCCCAAAGGGGTGTTTGTTTATGGGTTTAAACAACATAGGGGTGTTTGGATCTGGGTTTATTAGCTTTAGGGCGCGTTTGGTTTGCTGTCTAATAGCTTTAGGGCGCATTTGGTTTAAAAGAAATACAATTAGGGCTCGTTTTGGTTGGAGGACAAACACCATAAGGGGTGTGTTTGGTGTGATAAGGAACCCATTAGGGTTGAGTTTATTTGGCGTATATGAATCGGATATTATAGAGATCGTAAGATTTTATAAATTTTAAAACAGGATCTTTGGTAGGTTTAATGGTAAATAAATTTGCATATTTTATATTTTGGTTAGGTAGATTTTTATACTTCTAAAGTATTTAAAATCTTGTTTATAATCTCTTATTGAAAATTATTGCTGTTTGGAATTGCTTATATAGGGGTTGTTTGGAATTGCGTGTTTGACTTGATTTTTATCATGAAGTTGTTACATGTATACTACAGTTTTTGGTTTTGGCTGTAATAAAACTTGCAAATTAGCTTAAATGCAAAAATTAATTGTACAGCCGGTTCAACATAATAATAATGTTTAGGATTCATATAGAGTGGGGGCTGTTTGGGATTGTCTGCTTATTTGCGTGGCTGTTTGCGATTAGTTTGAGACTAGGGGCTGTTTGGGACTGTTTATATACTTAGGGCTGTTTGGGATTGTTTATAGATTTAGGGCTGTGTGGGATTGTTTGTAGACTAGGGGTTGTTTGAGATTGTTTATTTAGACTAGTTATTGGTTTTTTAAGATTCATATATATAGTTTTGTTTCGTTTTTAGGGGGCTATACAAGTTGATGCAGTCAAGTTCCAACCGTTGTGGTCTATTAAACCCATATTTGATTCAAGGAAGTAAATGCCTTCACAATACTTCAGTTGTTAAAGATTACTTGACGAGAGCATTGAGTTCTACCTACGACATTTTCCTTGCGCCATTCATAGAAAAGTATGATATGTATTGTTTAAATTGTCTAATTTCTTATGTGCATATATGGTCCAATAAGTTTGTTTTACCTTTATCAGGGAGACCCATTGGGTGTTATTTGTTGTATGCCCTAAGCAACGTACGTGCTACATCTTGGATTCACATCAGCCAAAGATCAAGAAAAGGACCGAGCGAAGTTATTGGCTTACAAGTTGTTTGAATAAGTTTGTTGCAAATTACCAAGTTGTCGAGGTAACCTGTCTCATGATAGTTAGATAAGTACAAACATTTTTTTTGTTATACAACTTCTAACATGTATATATACTTTGTTTATTATGTTTGACTGGTTTTACATATATTTTTGGGGTGAGAACATGCTTGATTGCAAATTCATTCACATGATTTACATATGCTTGTTACATGATCGTTTACAAATTGGTTTACATACTCATTTACATAGCTCACTATGGGATACATTATTTGACTTCATTTTTGGTCACAAATACATACTTTACTTTTAAAATGATTACGAATTAGCTTAAGTAGATTGAACTCATAACTACAAGTAAATGCCCGGGTGTTCTTGGAGGGGACACCTGCGAGGGGTACATATTCATTAATGTCCGGGTGTTCTTGAAGGGGACACCTGCGAGGGGTACATATTCATTACTGCCCAGGTGTTCTTGGAGGGGACATCTACGATGAGTACATAGTGCATCGGTTTCATGAACTTAGAGTAATCGTAGTCATTGTTTTATACACACATGAATATTTTCGTTGCCTTGCATAAAGTGGCAATACATACTTTGAACAATGGCGGTCCATCTATACATAACTTTTCATGACTATCGTATGGGATACAATAGTCATACACATCTTTGATTTAACGTCCATATATACATTTATGTGACTATTATAAGGATTGAAATGGTCATATACACTTTGCAAATCTTTGTTGCAACATTTATAGTTAAACAAAACTTTGAACTCACCAACTTTATGTTAACCATTTTAAGCATGTTTTTCTCAGGTGAATTAGATGTTTGGCCTACTTGATGTGCACTCGAGTCTAAATTTGACAAGATTGCATTTATGGATTTCTACTTACATACAAATGATCAAATCTCGTTGGGTTGTTTTCAAGCTTTTCATTGTGATGCAATTATGGGACAAATGTTATATCAATTTCATGCAAATCAATGAGATTACTTTTCAAACGACATATTTAGAGGTCGTTCTCTTATATCTTGTGCTGTTATATTATGAAATAACGCCCCCGAACATATTTCTGCTGCGACACATTTTTTTGGGTGTTACAGGTAGCCATCAAGTTAAAGGGCCGAGCATCTGCTTGGTGGGAACAACTCTAATTGATGCAAGAAAGAAAGGGAAAACAGAAAATATTAAGTTGGGATAAGATGAAAAAGAAACTCTAAGAGAATTTCCTTTCGTTCAATTATACACAAACAATGTTCGAGCGATTTCAAAATCTAAGGCAAAGAATCAGAACTATAGAGGAGTACACTAAAGAATTCTATGAATTGGTGTCACGTAATGATTTATCAAACAATGAAGAACAGCTTGTTTCAAGGTATTTGGGTGGTTTGCGTCAAAGCATTCAAGATGTGCTTTGTGTCTATACGTTCTGGACTGTTTCTGATGTATACCAAAGGGCCTTAGCCATAGAGAAACAACAAACAAGATCTGGAAATCATACTAGGGGGTCACAAAACAAATTTACTAGACCAAAGCAAGCTGAACATGGTGCTAAAAGTTAAAAACCTGATATTGGTATAACAAAGAGACCAACCACAGTGCGTGGAAGTGGAGTTAGAAACCTTACCAGTTCATCGAGCAAAACCTTTAAATGCTTTAAGTGTGTGGAACCAGGCCATATGTCTTTAGATTGTAGAAAAGAGAGAGGTAAGCAACTACTGATAGAAAATGAGAAGCGTGAAGGCGATGATTTTGAAAATAAGGAAGAGTATACCGTCGAACCAAGTTATGATGAGTATGACGAAAACAATGAAGACAACTTTCTTTATGGTGATACTGGTCAAATGTTGGTTATTAAAAAGAGCCTTTTGCTGCCAAAAGAGGAGTCTGGTGATTGGCATCGAAACAACATCTTTCACACAACTTATACTATCCAAGATAAGGTTTGCAAACTCATCATTAATAGTGGTAGTTGTGAGAATGTCATTTCTCAAGACGCTATAGAGAAGCTGAAATTAAAGCAGGAGAAACATCCAAAACCATACAAGCAGAGTTAGTTTAAGTAAGGAAATGAGGTGAATGTTGATACTCGGTGCTTGGTTTCTTTCTCAATAAGACGTAAGTACTTTGTTAATGTTTGGTGTGATGTAGTTTTGATGGATGCTTACCATATCCTTCTCGGAAGACCTTGGCAATTTGATCGTTGTACGACTCATGATGGTAGATCAAATACATACACCTTTAATAAGGACAATCTAAAGGTGACATTGGTTCCATCAAAAGAACTTGGCCACACCAAACTATCTAAAAGAAACAACGAGAACCTTCTTTCAATATCTAAATTCATGGGAAATGTAGATGAATCTGGGATGATATTTGCCTTGGTGGTTCGTAAGGCGGAAACCCCTTTTTCAGCCTACGATTTAGTAAAGTCGCTTCTTGAAAAGTTTGCTGATGTGATGCCTACAGAACTTCCTTCAGGGCTGCCACTAATGAGGGACATTCAGCATCAAATCGATCTTGTTCCAGGTTCTAGCTTGCCTAATAAACCAGTCCACCGCATAAACCCTAGAGAGCACGAAGAATTGCAACGCCAAGTAGAAGAAGCCATAGAAAAGGGGTTGATAAGAATAAGCATGAGCCCTTGTGCGGTTCCTGCCCTTTTGACTCACAAGAAAGATTGTTCGTGGCGCATATGTGTTGATAGTCGGGCAATAAATAAAATCACAGTCAAGTACCGCTATCTAATTCCTCGCTTAGATGATATGTTGGATCAACATGCTGGTTCAAAGGTATATTCCGAGATCGATTTACGGAGCGGGTACCACCAGATTCGTATACAACCCGAGGATGAATGGAAAACAGCATTCAAGACTCGTAAGGGTGTGTATGAATGGCTTGTGATGCCATTTGGGCTCTCAAATGCACCAAGTACGTTCATGCGAGTCATGAATCATGTCCTTAAGCCATTTCTTCAAAAGTGTGTCGTTGTATACTTCGATTATATCCTGGTATACTTACACTCCTTAGAATAGCATTATAAACATTTAGAAGATGTACATGAAACTTTGAGAAAAGAGAAATTATATGAGAATCTAAAGAAATACAGTTTTGCAACTTCATTTGTGTTGTTTCTCGGGTTTGTTATTTCAGCCAAAGGAGTAATGGTTGATCGATCCAATGTTCAGGCTATAGTCGAATGGCCTACCCCTCATTCAATTCACGATGTTCAAAGTTTCCATGGACTAGCCTTATTTTATCGACGCTTCATTCGGAACTTTAGTAGTTTAATAGCTCCAATTACCGAATGTATGAAGGGTGGTCTAAAGTTTTACTGGACTCCGGAAGCTAGTGAAAGTTTTGAACTTATCAAAAAGAAAATGTCTCAAGCTCTGGTTCCCGTGTAACCAGATTTTGGAAAGGTTTTTGAAGAGGACTGTGATGCATCTAAGGTTAGAATAGGTGCTGTCCTAAGTCAAGAAGGACATCCAGTTTCATTTTTAGTGAAAAACTAAGTGAGTCAAGGTTGAATTATACCATGTATGATGTCGAGTTTTATGCTATAATTCTAGCTTTACGACATTTGCAACATTATTTGATGCATAATGATTTTATACTTAATTCAGACCATGAAGCACTCAAGTACATCAATAACCAGCACAAGTTTAGCCCGAGGAATGCAAAATGGGTGAGTTTTCTACAAAACTTCAATTTTACATTAAAACATAAGGCTTGAATTCAGAATAAAGTCGTTGATGTTTTGAGTCGAAGAGCTTCTTGCTTATCGGTAATGAGAGCAGAGGTGCAAGGATTTGACACCTTCAAGGAGATGTATTTAGAGGATGCGTATTTTAGGCCTGTAATGCAAGAAGTTTTAAGGGAACAACGCTAAGATTATCAAGTTTAAGATGGCTTTTTTATTTAAGGGTATGTAAATGTGCATTCCAGATTGTTCCTTGAAGGAAAAGATAGTTGTTTAACTACACACTTTAGGACATTTTGGTCGGGACAAAAGTATCGCGTTGGTGGAAAGAAAGTATTTTTGGCCAAAATTGAAGCACGACGTTACTAGACATGTAGAAAGGTGTCAAGTATGCCAACGCTCAAAGGGAGTTTCAACTAATGCGATGTTCTAGGCCTTCCGTGTACACAAAGGCAAAAGGATTCCATTATGGTGGTAGTAGATAGATTCTAAAAAATGGCCCATTTTAAACCGTGTCAAAAGATAATGGATGCTTCAAACACAGTAGACTTGTACTTTAAAGAGGTTTTTCGTTTGCATAGACTCCCTCACACTATAACTTCAGATCGTGATCCAAAGTTTATGGGGCATTTTTGGAGAACTTTATGGAAAAAGGTGGGTACTCAATTATGTTTCAGCACCTCGTATCATCTCGAGACAGATGGATAAATGGAAGTTGTAAACAGGAGTTTAGGAAACCTAATATGTTGTTTGACATGTAACAAACCAAAGCTATAGGATTTAGTACTTCCTCATGCTGAGTTTGCTTACAACAATTCAAAGAATCGAACAACTCAACGATGTCCATTTGAAGTTGTTTATGGACATAGTCCTGATAGCATCACCGATCTGACCCCAATTCCAATTTCAAAGAACAATAGTGTGAAGGCTGACGAATTTGCTAAACAAATCAGAAAGACCCATGAGCAAGTTAAATTACAGATTGAAATAAACAATAGCAAATATAAAGCTGCTACAGATGTACATCGTCGAAGGGTTCTTTCTAAGGAGGGAGATTATATGTGGGCTATTTTGACTAAGGATAGGCTGCCCCTGAAGAAAATTAATGATAATGCCTACAAGTTACAACTACCAAGTCATCTCAATACCTTAGACGTATTTAATGTTAAGTATCTTGTTCTGTTCAAAGGGGATCTTAAGAGCAACTATAACTTGAGGGCGAGTTCTTCTTCAACTGGGG
>BQNB010118971.1:0-20899 GCA_026074375.1 Tanacetum coccineum
TTTAAAGGTAATTTTTAATTTTTGTGTAATTCTAGTTAATTAATTTTCAATTCTAGTAATCTAAACATGATGGATTAGGGTTTTAAATTAGGGTTTATAAATTAGGGTTCTTAAGTTTCTGAAAGTATATGATGAATAGATCATGTTTGATCATTCGTTTGATTTCTTACATGATTGGGGTTGTCGGTTAGGGCTCAATCTTTGGATATAGTCGTTATAATTCACTGCAGAATTTTGGTCAGTCTTGTAGAGGTCATAACTCATTCATAATTTATCAAATAAACATTTTACAACATACTGTAGATAACCTCATGAGTTTTTATGGTCGGGAAGTGGGTCAAAAGGTCGTTACAAAATCAGTGTGTAAAACAGTGACGAATTTCAGTTTTGGTTTTGATTTTTCTAAAAATACTTAGACATCTAGTTAGAGGCTCTAAATCACGTGGAAGTTAGTTCATATATTGTGTGTGACCCCTGAATTTTTTCTATCCCTATAATGAGGTCTAAAGTGGTCATCTAGTGTCATACTTTTAGGAGGTCAAATTCTGGACTTTTTGGACTAATGAATTTCTAAAGGGTATTTGTAAAAGGGTAATGGCTATGGGAGAGCTATGAGAGGTTCATAATACATATATGTAGCATGGTGAATTTTGGTTTGAATTATAGAAGTGTTTAAGTGGTACGTTTAGGATGCGTAACTGAGTATAAAATTCTGCTCAAAACCAAAAAATTTAAAGTGTAGCATTGAAGTGTAAATGGCATATGTAGGAGTTGAAAAAAGGTTAAATCAAGTATAGAATTATGGTAGATAGCTTAGATATCCATCATAGTTTAGGTTACATCATATTGGGTAGAATACCTAATTGATGGTAACTTATTGTGTGCTTATTTGATTAGATCATTCGTAAAGTTGTTTGTGAAGCTTTTTGTTGGAATCTTTTAGAAAGCTAAGCAAAGGTGAGTTTCATAATCCCGCTTTTTTTTAATGTTTTTACATTTCGGATGGAAATGATGCTAAGAGGTTTTGAAATGTTTTAGTTACTATGATAATGTGTTTTAAACGATGCATGGGCTATACGTGACTATGGTATGTTATATGCTACTTGCTTTTATGGTATGGATTTTTGTGCTTGAGCGTGATCGTCTCAATGCGTTGATGGATTGTTGTGGATCGGGGAACACGTTCCGTTCCAATGTTTGTGATGATTGAGCGTGAGTGTCTCAATGTGAATTGATGTGATTGCATGTTAGCTTGTATGATAGTACGTTGTATGTCCTACTATGCTATGTTTTATTTATCATAGTAATTGGATTTAAAGGTTTGTTTTGTGTGTCTTAAACCTATGACTCTCACCAACCATTGTGTTGACGTATTTAAGCATCATTTTCAGGTGAGATTCATGAGAATATTGGGGTTAAGAGAAGTGGCTAGAACAACAGCTTGGATTGCATTGGAGTTCGCTCCTGAGTTTGTTTATGTTTGTTGCATGGAGTTTGTCGAATGTTATTTGATTTTATTTGGTTCGTGAGATATTGTTCTTGTATTGGTGAGACCCTTTTTCATTAATACAAGATGTCGTTCTTTTGGTTTTCGGTATTGTCATGACACATTGTGTCTTTATTCCTTAGTTATGCATTTAGTGTTTCTCTATTGTTGACACCATTGTGTTGTGATGATATCCATGATGTTACGCCTCGTGTTTCCGCCTTGGCGGGGTGTGACACTATGCATAAATTTTCATTAACTATTTTCGCCTTTCTTAATTATTGTTATTGTTGTGACAACGTCATTCGAAACTCCAAGGACGTGGTATGATCCGATTCAGAAAGCCGCTACATGCAAGAAACAGCAACACGTTTGAAAAAAGCAAATTGGAATTTGTTACTCTGTTCAGTTAGCAGATAGCTGTCCTTTTATTTTTGAATAATGTTACGGATCAAAAAACAAATACTTTTATACGGGTCAAAACTGATAATCGTAAACATCTTTTTGGTTATGGTGCCTTTGATTGTTGGTGTGGATTCGCGTCTTTGATCTCAATTATGTATCAAATAGAAAGGTAAAAAATGCGCCGCAACGAAGCGCAGGTATTCAAAACTTGTTGATACTATGCTTAAAAAATCTTTGTATAATATACAATTATTAAAAACCAATATTTAGCAAAACATAAAATGTAAACAATAATTACAAGTCATGCCCGCCCGATACTAGTATATATATATATATATATATATATATATATGTTTTTATATTAATTTGGTTTTCGATTTAGAATGCCAAAACCATAACCGAACCGAAAACCGAATATTTAATTTGATTTGGTTTTGGCAAATTCAGTTCGGCTACACATTCGGTTCAATTATTTTCAGTTCGGTTTGTTTCGGATTTTGGTTTATTCGGGTATTACCCGAACGAACGCCCCTACATTTAATGAACTTGGCACAAAAGGTTGAACCTAAGCTTTCTTTTCAGAAATGGTTAAAACCTAAATGTTTGGCCCAGTTATAACAAGACCCAGCCCAACTCCCAAGTCAGCTCTTATCTAGGGAATAGAGAGTGGGCTTCTTACTCTGTTTGTTTGGAAACAAATTTTAGGTGCAAGAAACCTATAAGAGAAATGATACCAATTGCTTGGATGCGTTTGAAGCCTCGAGATGACTTGCAGAAAAAAAGCTTTCTAGGTTTGTCTTATGTCTCCGTAATAAATGGTCCATTTATTGATGGGCGAACGACGGGGATTGAACCCGCGCGTGGTGGATTCACAATCCACTGCCTTGATCCACTTGGCTACATCCGCCCCTACCCCCGCACAGGTTTCAGTCTCTATCTACGATCAGACCTTTTCTGAACTCCCCTATGACCGCTATCAAAGAGAAGCTTTTTCTTATACTATAGTTGCAAGTCTATTGTTCTCTTTCCGAATTAGGTGAAACAAAACTACAAACAAAGAGGTTGGGCTCTTCACTTCATTGATTTGACTTCACTTTACTTAAGATTAAAGAGAGGGGTCGGGCGGGCAGTAAAGATTTAGATAACGTGTGTCGAGCAGATTGTTAGTTTGTTTGTGATTTACATATTAATTGTGCATTGTGGGAATTGCATTTGTTGAATATGGACACATTTAAAATAAACAAAAACTTTAGTAACTAAATACTTTTCTAATATATAAATACATGTTTAGCCCATTATCTATGAACATAAATATGAATTGACTTTCTTTCTTTATACTAAATGCATAGAAATTATCAAATAAATTATGGAAAAAGATCCTCTCATGTTCAAATGAAGAATATGAGAGGTAATGTTGTGTATAATGTGATTGTACATTTGATTTTGATAATCAAATGTACAATCACATTATACACAACATTACCTCTCATGTTCATTTGAACATGAGATGATCCATATTATATCTAGGTTGGATCATAATTATATTCTTTTACATATGACACTATGACAGTGTATACAATCGAAGGGTGAAACCTTGTTATTGCTTACTGAATAATAAACAACTTGTAACAGGACAAATATGGAAAATAAGTTTCTATTAATGTCTTATTAAGATACAATTGAAAAAATAAATTCGCTTAGTGAAAACATGTTCAAGATGGTTCAGTGATCAATTTACACAAGAAATAGCGTAAGAAGCCATACATAGCGGTAGCCGAAAGAATTCCCAAATAAAGACCATGCCGAACCTTTTTGGTCACTTACAGTTCCATCGATCAGAAACAAGTTGCTTGTCTTGGGCCCATTTGTACTCTGGCCATAACCGATCTGATCATCATCAGCGTCTAGAGCATAAACCCTCACGAAATACGTAGCATTGGGGGTATCTTTTGGAATGGTCCAAACAAAGGAGTTGTCTGAGCGTTGGTATAGTCCATCTGTTATGACAAATGGGCATGTCTTGTCTAGGTCGAGGTTGTTGTCATCTGTTTTTCGGTCATCTTGTCCCGTTTGGCTCACTGGTGCATAGCATAGCTTGGCTTCCACGGTCGTGTAGTTTGTGTCTGAGGCTGTAGCTGTGAGGTTCGTGTTGTATGCCCATGTGATCGTTATTTGATCTACCCCTGCCCTCAACACTACAAAAAAGTTGTCACAGTTTACATTAGTTTGTTAAAAGAGTAAATTACATAAATTGTCTGTATGGTCCCTAGTCGATAAATTACAGTTTACTACTTGACATTTCTAGCAAATGTGATCGAAGTTTAAAAAACATGACATTTGTTTCTACAAGTGTTATAGGGCAGAAGTTAAATTTAAAAATGAAGAGGTCGAACCTTGGCCCGCTGTAGTTGAAGTCGAAACAATGAGGGATTGGTTAAGAGTGGAGAGGCTAACATTGTGAGCATAAGAAGCAGTTGCAAAGCAAGAAACAAGAAGAAGAAAAGCAAAAGCAATATGAACCTCCATTGAAGTGTTGACTTTCGAAATTATTTGTGACTTGGAGCTGTTGCTTAGCTAATTACTTCAGTTTGGGCCAAGATACTATATAGTGGGAGTGGGTTATAAACTTGGTGTGAATTTATGTCGACAAAAGTAATTTTCTTTCCCACGGGCTTCAGATTGGAGTTTTTTTTCTTTTTCTTTTCTTAGTAATGTAGAAACATGATTGATCGATTTTGATTAAAAAAGAGTTGACCATCAATGAGTAAAATTCGTGGAAAGTGTTAGAAAGGCTCAAGTTTTTGAACATGTCCACAGGGTGGCATTTGTCGCACATGTGAAAGTCGTAAGTCGTAACCATTAGTTATTTTCATTTTGTTTGTTTATTCCAACTAAATAAATAGATAATAGAGAACGTTATTTAAGAAAGTGATACATGCATGAGCTGATGAAGAAAATGCGAGGGATTCTTCAAGGATTGGACCTCTAAAAAACGAGAGTTACGAACAATATATATGATTAAATTTGATCTATGATAGGTAACATATCGTTTGCATAAGCCTTCCTAAATTTGCCATATCATACTTTATCTAATCAAGGATTGCTTATTTATCTTTCTCCCAAGGGTTTTGGAGGAGTGTGCAATAGATGTCATCGCGCAAGTCCTCCACTTAAAATAAGTCACATTTTTATTAATTTTGCATATAGATGCGTATAATATTAAACAGATATTTACGAAGTCAATATAATTCAGTTAATATTGCAATTTCTTTTTAATTTAACATATGTAATTAAGGACCCAAAAAAAAATATGTGAATAAAATTCTCTTGAAGATGACCTGTACCTATATGAATGTAAGATCTCAATAAACTTTGTTACAAAAAAGGTACAAAAATGGAATAGAAATGAAAAAACGTTTATGAAATTTATTGAAAATGGTACAAAATGGAATTGCGAAATGAAAAACGTATTGAAAATTTTTGCATATGCTATAGAACTCGCGCGCTCTCTCGCAATTTAATGATGAAGTTTATGTGCGCCAAAATCTATTAGAAAAATGGTTGACAAAGCTAATGATTGGGCAAAAATGGCTTGAAGCGCAGCTCTCGCTCATCTCAGCTGGTATAGATTCACTTGAAAAACACCAAGTATTTAGCCCTGTGACATTAACCCCAAATAATGTGAAGCCAGTAGGCTATAAATGGGTATTTACGATAAAAAGAAACGAGAAAAATAAAACTGTGAGATACAAAGTGTGTGTACTTGTAGACAAGGTTTCTCCGCAATATACCTGGGGATAGATTATGAAAGAAACATATTCACCAGTTGGGATGCAACGGTACCTCTCAAAATATTATTCAGTCTTGCAAATGTTGAAAGGCATCCAAATGAGCGCTTCATGGATGTTTGTCACTGCTTTTTTTGGAACGGCAATGGAATTTTTTATTACAATAATGCTAGAAAGATAACTAGCAGAGAAGATATTACACGCAAAAACGACTCCAACAACAAAGAACGAAAAGGAACAGAAAAATACATAACGAAACGAACTCGTTAAAACAACAAAGGCGATTAGAATAAGACGTATCCAACCATGGCGCCAACTGAATTAAATCTCTATGAACGAATACGAACACCCGAGGCATCATACCAAAAAGCTGATCTAACCGGCATCCTTTGTTTTTGTCTCGATAAGGCATATATGAAGAAGAAGAAGTAGCTTCTTTTTTTAACCGTTGTCATTAATAACTCCAAAATCTGAAGAATCGCTAGGAATAATAATCTTTCCACGAAAGTAGCTTTGCGCGAGAGGAGAACACACCGTGTGTATATTTCCATTGGGGTCTCTATAGCTCATGTTTATCAGAATAACAAATGGCTAATACGAATTCCTACTCAATCAAATGGCCAAGGGTTAATAGAAGTACCTATGGCCTTCCCAACATGCAATAGATGTCATCGTGCAAGTCCTCCACTTAAAATAAGTCACATTTTTATTAATTTTGCATATAGATGCGTATAATATTAAACAGATATATACGAGTCATATAATTCAAGTTAATATGCAATTTCTTTTTAATTTACAAATGTAATAAGACCCAAAAAAATGTGAATAAATCTCTTGAAGATGACCATGTACCTAATGAATGTGAGATCTCAATAAACTTTGTACAAAATGGTACAAAATGGAATTGAAATGAAACACGTATGAAATTTTTGCATATGCTATAGCAAGTGAAATAATAAATGATGAAGTTTATGTGCCAAAATCTATTAGAAAATGTTGACAAAGAAATGATTGGCAAAAATGGCAGAATGTCATACAAGCCGAATTAGATTCACTTGAAAAACACCAAGTATTTAGCCCTGTGACATTAACCCCAAATAATGTGAAGCCAGTAGGCTATAAATGGGTATTTACGATAAAAAGAAACGAGAAAAATGAAACTGTGAGATACAAAGCGAGACTTGTAGCACAAGGTTTCTCGCAAATACCTGGGATAGATTATGAAGAAACATATTCACCTGTTGTGGATGCAACGACTCTCAAAATATTAATCAGTCTTGCAAATGTTGAAAGGCTCCAAATGCGCCTTATGGATGTTGTCACTGCTTACTTGTATGGATCACTCGATAGTGACATTTACATGAAAATCCTGAAAGGATTGAAAATGTCGGAAGCTTGTAAATCTAAACCTCGTGAAGTGTTCTCAATTAAATTGAAAAGATATTTATACATACTAAATCAATCAGGACGAATGTGGTACAATCGCCTGAGTGAATATCTTTCATAAGAAGGTTACAAAAGTAATCAAATAAGTCCGTGTGTTTTTATCAAAATATCAAAGGCGAGTTTCACAATCATTGCAGTTTATGTTGATGATTTAAATATTATCGAAAATCTTGATGAAATTGAATATAGTGCAAATTTATTAAAGAACGAATTTGAAATGAAAGACCTTGGTATGACTAAATTTTGTCTCGGCTTGCAAATTGAGCATTTGCCAAATGGACGATAAAGCTCATCTACTAAGCTCACCAATGGTCAGTCGTTCGCTTGACCGAGAACTTGATCCGTTCCACCCCAAAGAACTTGATGAGGACATTCTTTGTCCTGAAATACTATATCTAAGTGCGATTGGGGCTTTGATGTACCTTGCTAGTAATACACACCCGGATATTGCATTTTCAGTAAAGTTACTAGCAAGATATAGTTCCGAGCCAACACACCGACATTGGAATGGAATCAAACACATTTTTTGTTATCTTTGTGTTACCCGTGATATGGGATTATTTTACCAAAATAACTCAAAATTAAAGTTGGTTGGATACGCTGATGCTGGTTACTTGTCCGATCCACATAAGGCACGATCACAAATATGGTATGTTTTCACTTATGGAGACACCGAAATTTCTTGGAGGTCGACAAAGCAATCATTAACTACTACATCATCAAACCATGCTGAACTTATTGCACTTTATGAAGCCGGTCAAGAGTGCGTTTGGTTAAGATTGACGATTCAATACATCCAAGAAAAACGCGGACTCGAGTCTATCAAAGGAAATCTAACCATATTGTATGAAGACAATGCGGCATGTATAGCTCAAATCAAAGAAGGGTATATTAAAGGAGACAAAACAAAACACATTTCTTCGAATTTTTTCTTGATATATAATTTACAAAAGGATGGAGTTATTGATGTTTGTCAAGTTTGATCAAGTGACAATTTGGCTGATTTACTCACAAAATCTTTGCCAACAAAATTCTTTGAGTTACTCGTTCGGAAGATATGCCTTCGACGCTTGAAAGATATGCATTAATTTGAGGAGGAGCATTATGCGCAATGCACTCTTTTTTCCGTCATCAAGTTTTTATCCCATTGGGTTTTTCTTGGTAAGGTCTTCAATGAGGCAGTCTATAGCGTATAATGAATGATGAATATCCAACAAGGAGTATTGTAAAATATTATTTATGGGCTTATAGGCTTATGGGTTATGTCTATTCATCCTAATCTTTAAGTACAAGTTAGGGTTTAGGCTATTAGCTTTATAAATACACTCTACTCTAACCTCTTGGGATAATCAATCAATAATAATTCTTCTCTTCTCCTTACTTCTATTTATTCTTGTTCATTACTTCCACAATACCATTAACAAAAACTTTCTTCAATTTTTGTACAACGTAACAATTAGGGAGCCCGGGCTATACACTCTAAAATAATAACATATGGGCCGAAAGAATATGCATTTTTCCTCTGCTAGCCCAGTAAAATTTGACTGTTCCTAATTTCCTATAGTACTTGTTGAAATATAGTAGCAATTCTTAGTGGGCTAAAGTGTAACTAGTCTATGTATAGGGATTTAATTGTACTTAGTTAAATAGAGTTAGGGTTAGACTTAAACTAGGATTGCTTGGTGTGCAAGGCAAGCAAGGATTATATGGAATTCTAATTCCATATGGATTGTACCCCCTCATCTCTATAAATAGAGATGAGTAAGGATGCTAGTTTGTACATTCTTCCTTGCTCATTCATTAATTAATACGATGTAACGTTTGGGGTCACGTGTGTATTTTCATTGAGCCTATATTCCGCGCGAGCTTTCAAGGTTTGTTGGACTTTATTTTTTTCAACCCTTGCATTGTCTGCCAAATCCTCAATGTGGAAACGACTATCACGATCTGATTAATCGTTGATCGATACACCCATGTCTTGGTCAACTCTCTCATTCAAATACAATCTAGCCAACCTTTCCATCTTATAATCCTCACGCATAGGTAGAAAATAAGCAGACTTAGTCAATCGGTCCACAATGACCCAGATTGTGTCATGCCCACTACTAGTCCTAGGCAACTTAGTCACAAAATCCATAGCTATCCCTTCCTATTTCCATACGGGAATCTCAGGTTGCTAGAGTAAGCCGGATGGCCTTTGATGCTCAGCCTTAACCTTTAGACAAGTTAAACACTTACTAACATGCTCAGCTATATCCTTTTACATTCCAGGCCACCAATACCTATCTCTTAAATCATAATACATCTTATCAGCTCCTAGGTGTACAGAGTACTTTCGGGGGGGGGGGGGACTTATAGGGCTTCATCCATTATATGGGTTTCCTCACCCTTCACCCTTCAAAGGTTACCCTTATTCGATCTAGTTAGTACAAAGTTTTCCTCATTTCTTTGTTCTTCATCCTTATCTAAAACCTTTCAGCTATTCCTGTATAATCTCATCTACTGCCTCTTTTCTAAATCCGACCAGTATACCTATCTTGATACTCGACTAAAGGTATCATAGTCATAGTCATAACTCTCTTAGCCTTTTACTCTTTCCTTCCTACTTTTAGGGTCACAGTCAGCCACCACTTCGCGCTTACCAGGGATATTCTGTATAGCGTATTTCATAGTCATAAATCACTAAATAACTCTATTCCAGCGACGCGGTTGCCATATATTCAAAACTTCTCTTCTGTCTAAAGATATGCTGGGAACTCTTTATGATCATCGTATAGATGTACACTCTTTGTCCTCTTATTAATCACTAAATAACTCTATCCTCAGCGACGATGTTGCAAAAACAACCGCACCCCAGATCTAAAAAAATCCATGGGTTGTATAATTCTTTACTCGTGAATATTTTTTTCAACTGACTAGAGCATAAGCTATCCAACTTTCCTCTTTCGCCATTTAAACACCAGCCTAATTCCTATCAGGACGCATTCACAATATGCCATAAAAGTCTTTTGGTCCAGTCGCGGGAGGAGCTTGTGATCGAGCGCATCTAAGACAACTTTAGCCTTTTATGGAGTTGTTATGGCCATTTCTGTTCTCATCCTCCAATCGAACAGTCTTTACACTTCTGAGTCAAGAAGTAATGGCTTAGCTATCGTAGAGTAGTTTTCCTTAATGAATCCTTCAGTATATTACACAGCCAATCCTAATGAACAGACGAAACCTTAGTCGGTATGTTCTAGGGGTTCTTTTTTGTTTTTCCCCCAAATTCTTAACTGCTTTCGATATTACTTAGGGGTTCCACATGAAACCCATTAACATTTATACATGCCCAAGAAAACTGCACATTCTCTTAGCATATAATTCACACTTAGAAAAGAGAAGAAAAACTTACGAGCTAGGTTTATCCATTTTTTTCGAAGCAGTTCCAAGGGTCTAAACCCTTAAATGTCTCACATGCTCCATCTCGGAGTTTAGAGTTGATTAAGATATCGTCTATAAACGTATCCACAAACTTATCAAAGATTACGAGACCTTACAACTCTATTCATCAAATACCATTAAATGATTGCTTGGTGCGTTAGTCAAACCAAAGGGCATTACAGTGAACTCGAAATGTCCATAATAAGTTTTAAACGCAGTGGCCTTTGGTATTGTCAATCACTCATAGCACTCTCAGCTTGATGGTTAATCTAGACCTAAGATCTTTATCTTTTCGAGAAAAAATGCGACCCCTTGCTAGTTGATCAAATAGATCATCTATTCTCATGGAAGTGGATAACGTATTCTTAACAGGTTAACTTGTTCAACTCTCTAAAATCACAATACTCATCCTATAAAAGAAAACAGTCCTTTTTCTTTAAACATACAATACAGGCGCTCCCCAAGGCGACGAACCCTGGTACGAATGAAAAACTGGTGTCTTGGAGTCCTTGTGTTGTCCAGACCAATTCCTCCAATTCAAAAGGTGACAAACGAATTAGGGGGTTTGCAGACTTTGCTTCCGGTTGTTGGCTCCAAGGGTTTAACTCAATCTGAAATCAATTTTCCGAAAACAAGAGGTAATTAGATAGAATCATCGAGGAATACCTCAGGAAAATCTTAATCCACACAATCTCTTCTTCGTTTCTTTTCACTAGCCATTTAGCACTCATCAACTATCTCTCTTTCTTTTCCGGTCTCTGCTCCTACTACTTATAGCACCTTTTGCCATCCTGGTAGTGGTATCCTTACTACCCTTCCTCATAAAAAAATTATTTCAAGCTCCTTTAGTTTTGTTTATTTTTAAATTTTTGAGACAACCTAGTACTACCTATAATCTACATCAACTCCCATGTCCAATAGGTATCAAATCGTTGTCAAAGAACATGACCCTCGATTCTTCTAAGTTTTCAACCCTTATAAACTTTTCAATCTCTACTAGCTGCCCGCTAGCTATCTCAATCTCATATTTGAAACCTAATTCGCTGGGCTCTAAGCCTAACAGAGGTATAAAAGTAGTAGAAACAAAACTATAGTCGGCACCAGAGTCAAATATGGCTTAGTAGGTAAAATATGATTGTTCAAAAGCTAAACGTTACCCGTTACATGTTCGGATCATGGCGTAGCTTCACTCTTGTTGCCCCAACAAGAATGCCCTTCCCCTAGCCTGTTTCCCTTGCGTTTTCCACGAACCCTGACACTCACCGTTATTTAGCAGCAAACCTTAAATTATTTAGACAGTTTTTTTCTTCCGCGGACTGTGCCACTATTCATTCCTTAGGGACAAGCTGGCCTGACATGGTCGTGGTACTACCACACTCATAACATGCTCTAACAGTTGGGTTTCTAGCATTGACAGGATTTCCATTCTTGGAACACTCTGCACATATCCCTTTGCCATAAAAATGACTATGGGCGGTTATAGTTGAAGCCATGTGCAACAAAGCCCTCTTAGGGTACTTGGGTGTGCAGTTTGCTAGGTGGTACACTTGGGCCAAGTACCAGCTATCTTATCTCTTCTTATAAGATTTTAAAAGTTTATTTGGTAAGTGGTAGCCAAAAACTATTCAAGTCCTAAGTACTCTTTTCATCATCACCTTACCACTCACTATCCCTTGAAATGTTCCCTTATATTTCCTCTTTTCTCAACCTTCTTAATTGATCCATTCCTAACAGCCTAATCGGTCAGTACACCAGAAATCTACATCGCCTTCTGTATAGTCTTTGGCTCCGTTGCTGCCACCATACCCACGGGGATTTATTGAGCTACGGACATACTCTACCTTTCAATCATCCTACTCTTAGGAGTTACCAAAATGATGGATATAACCTAAGGCATACTCACTGAAACCGTATCAGTATACCCGCAGCATGGCCTAAATGAAATGTGTCCCCCGACCTTGGTTTCTTTGTGATTCCACATCCTCAGATTCTACACTTTTGCCATCTCAGGACTAAGGACGAAACTCTTGTATCATCATATAACTTAAAGTCATTCCATTGACATACTAACAGCAACTTCCCTGCTTAGCGTGCGGAATCTGAGGTGTTCCACCACGTTAAAGGCTCTTTACCCACAAAATGAACCATTCAGCAGTGATGATTTCCAATTTTTGGGTCCAATACTAAAAACCACTAATATCATTGCAACAGGCTCCATTTTCTTAATCCAACTGAGTAAGACTACAAACACTTCCTTACCATCATATTCCTTAGGGTTACAAGCTAGAAAAATCTTATATAAACAACTACTCGGTTGACATTCACTATTCACTTTCCCATAAATCTTCCTTGAACGTTTTTCATGATCACCATTACCATTTGATTTCAAAAATTTCCTCGGTTACTAACCAGGAGCCAACATGGCGGGTATCGAGGTTCTGCAAGTGCTGGACAATAATATGATCGCCGCGAAGTCGGTGTGCAACCCCATTGGCCTCACCCTCGTTTCTACATATCTCTTTGCTCCCTCTTCACCCCCATTAGATCCCATACCTTGGTATTTTCCTTGACCTTTCAAAATCCGTTAAAAACGCTCATCATTACCTTCACTAGGTTTTCAACCCCTTCCCACCTTACCATCCCGTTCTCCGTTCCCTTCCTAATGAGATCCGGAAGCATGTTCTGGCCTCACTTCGGCGTCTCATTCTTGGCGGCATTATATATTGCTTGGTGACATAGATGATAAATAGGCAACTGAGGTTTGAAGTGGGAAGAATCGACAGTATATATATATAGAATATCTTTACTATAATATTTACAGTATACACATTACACCACTACAGTGTCAACATTGGATTTGTATTTCAATTTTTATTTTTTGGTGTGAAACAAAATTATTCATGTATGATCGTTATGTTGAGTTTGTGATACGCTTTTATAACTTCGTTGGCCATCGTACTTAATCTAAATTCGCATTCCTTTCCCTTTTCTTTATTCTCAAAATTTGAGCCCACCCCTATTTTAATGATGACAATAACTAAGGCACCAAGCCGCGAACCATACAAAGGCCATACAAAAAGCGGACAACACACGCACAATTGAGATCCACTATACTGCAAAATCTAAACGACGGTTATTAGGTTTAGTCTAGGCTGCAAACCACCTAGTTCTCTATAACCTTGGCTCTTATTACCAATCTCATCACCACCACGACATAGTGGAAACTCCATGATTGCAACAGGATGATCATATAACACAAAGACTACAAAATAAATAAAACTACCATTGCTCCTAAAAACTCCAAGTGGCTATGAGGACTATCAACCTTGGGGGGTCAAACTAAGTGATGTCCCAAATCGCAACTGATATCCAAATCTTTACAATTATTCCATGCCCTCTTAAGGGACTATAATTCCAAACCAAAACATCCAAAAATAGAATCAAAACAAATAACCAAGCTAGACTTCAAACGAAATTCACTAATAGATACTTCTAAGTCTGCTATTCAATCACCAAACTAATCTTATTTCACTTCAGCTCAAAAATGATACTCGAAACAGTCAACAATAATGTTTGGGTGAGCTCGTGAGGGTTGACCTTAAACCCATAAAAGTTGTGCACAAATATTTACAACTAGTGGACAATAGTGCCTATATGATAGTGGGATTATATGCAAACAACCTTAACATCCCCGCTATCGTACCTAAAGGGCCTACCAGCTGGAGCACTAAAATTAGGGCAGGACCACACACAAACCTGGGTAGGCGTACCCATCCGCTCCAATAATCACACAAATACTGGGTAGGCGTACCCATCCGCTCCAAACAATCATACAACACATAATATTCACATAGCAGTCATAAGCACATATCTTGTCCCAAAAACAAAACCACATTTCGCACAGATCAATTCAAAACATTTCAAAACACATTTGAGTATCATTTTCCCCCAACGGAAAAACCAGTAAAAAGTGGGGCTACGAGAACTCACCTCAAGCAAGTCTTTAGCAACCCAATCTCAATCACACAAGCAAATGCAACGACGCCCGCACACGACCTAGTCCAGTTAATGTCCCAATTTAATCATCCAATTCCAAAACAATCTTCACGTTTGATGCATAGAGTTTAGACGCGTTGTACAATTACCCAAAACAATTTAGTGGTGTGATGGTTGACGACTTAACTCCACAATCATATCAATCTCATTCCTCGATAATACATACTTATACTATTTAGCGTAAATAGATAAGTAATATAATAAATATTTATAATTATTAATTATAAATATATCTCGACAAGTCCATTCGGTAACCTTAGACACTTCAAAATAATCATTATACGGTTGAAAATGAAACGTTTACTCATAATAAACACATTAGAGAAGTTTCGAGAAAAATTATATTTTTCGTCTTTTAGTGAATTTATTAAATAAATAAAATAATTAAATAATATTTTATTATTTAAAAATCAAAAATCATGTTTTTAGGAAAAAATTTAAGTATAAACTTTTTACGAAATTTCAACATGACCCGTACGTTTACACAACATTTTCCAAGGTTTCAAACCTTATTTTCATCAATTTTCACAAATTCGACACTTTTCGACAAAATTCCAAAATCTCAATCTTTAATGCTTACCAACACTTTTTCTCCAAAATATCATTCAACATCACTTCGTAAATATATTTCCACTTTCAAAAGTCCGTCAAAATTCTCATAACTACTAAATATCGCTTATTGGGCCTCAAGGCCCAACAAGGGTCCATTAGGACATTTATAAGTCCAAAGTATAATTCAAGTCCAAAACTAAAGTAGTTTACATATATAAGTATATACTTATATGTAAAAATAATCTAGACCACAATAAGCCCTCCCATTAAGCCGCGACTCAAATAGACTTATTGGGCCGTGAGTCCATAAACTCCAAAATACGTATATTAAGCTTGAAAATAAGCTAATAAGCTACGTATCGTATTTGGTTACTACCATAAGCCTCAAAAATAGTCCACAACATATGTCATAACACAAAAATAATCAAAATCACTTTTCTAGTGATTTTGGGAAGTGGTTCGTGGCTTATAGCCCAAAATAAGCCAAGAAATAGCTTAAAAATAAGCCCGAATAAGCCATACAAGCTACTATAAAAAATAAGCATTCTAGCATCATATATTATTCAACCATCACGACCACAACATCAAAACTACAAAAACCATCTTTTTCCTTTTTATTTCACACGAACCAAACACCCCTTTTTCTTTCGTTTCGCTTCTAAAAATCAATTTTCACAACGATCAACTTGTACAACTAACATCTATGCATCAAAATAAACCCAAAAGGACAAACAAAATTTAAATTTGAAAACTTACAAGAAAATCTTCAAATTTGTAGTTTTTGACACGAACCGGACAACCCAAACATTGTTTAAGTGAATAACCAAACACTATAATCAACCCAAATATTTATATCTTCATGTTTTCTTGATCAAACTTAAAAAATTTATGTGTTTGTGTTGTTGTAGGTGCGGACGAACCCAAGTACACATCAAGGCGTGTGTGTGTTTTTTTAAATCAAAAATGTGATTATAAAAAAAATGTGGAGGATAAGGTATCTTAATGTACCAACTTAGAGACACATTAGCTAAAAAGTAGGCATCTTACCTCCTATTGACTTCTTGACCGGATATGGCATCCTATGGGTGTCGGGTCTTTCTTTTCGTGTCGGAATCACTTAAATACTCGTTAAATACTTGTAAAACTCAACCGTTAAGTAAAATTTATCCCAAAGTAAATTAGTATTTTTTCATTTTGAAACTTTCTTTTATCAACCTTGATATTTCACGACAATTTTTTCACTTTACTCCCTTCAAAAACTCATTTGGACATTATCAGGGAGTGCTGATTGTTTTTTTAGGGCATTTATCAAAAATTCGCGGGTCAAACCACAAGATTTTCACATAACACAATAATATCTTCCAAAAGGGATTTTTAATCACAATAATCTCAAATCATAACGATACTCTCATTAAATTCAGCTACCGTCAAACGGTACAAATAATACTGAATATACTATAAAAGTCGATAGTCAAGGACTATTACTGAATTAATTCAGACCACAAAACGGTGCAATGTTACATTTTTAATTTACTTAAGTTTGGAATAAATACTTAAAAGTATTTTTATATGAAAGTAGACTCAATTATCTTCAAAATGGCGGGTGGCACGACTTCTACGGACTTACGGTTGATTTTATATGAATTTTCAAAGTTTCTGAAAATCTGTCGAATCAGAAAGGTGGTCCCCTTAAATATAAGGGGGCCGGCCAAAAATTAAGGGGACCGGCCATACACTTTAAGGGGCCGGCTATCTGACACTCAAATGTTCCATTTTTTTTGTACATAATTGTTTACTGCTTTTGCAGAAAGGTGTACAACTTTCTGAACTTGATACCGAACATATAACACTTATTTTAAGCATCATTTTTACTTCGAGCTAGTATAATTAGTGTATTTAACAACAAAACTAATACAATTTAAGCAACAAAACATTTTTTTCTTATTAATCCCCGTCATGGGGGTATTTGATACATGGATGTACTCTATTTTAAATATTGTTTTGTGAAAAATTAGAGCGACGTGGACTCCTGATTCCAATGTGGAAATCTTAGAGGGGATGGTATGGTTCAGTTTGTTTATATCTTAACATTTTTAAATGTTTCGTTATCAAATTTCCGATAAGTTAGACGCAAGTGATGAAAAGTGTGTATAACAAAATTATATTCACTATAGCATTAATCATTAATATTACTTATATCTTTGGCACAATTATCATCCAAACAATATAAGCAATCCATTCACCGACACATATAGATATGAAGCCAAGTATAAATGTATGGGATAGATTTAAATAAAATGTTAAAGCGAAAGGTAAAGGAAATGCAACCTGGACGCGTTTGGATTCTATAGTGGTTCGTCACGAAAGCACACTCTTCGCCCTACTCCCTACTCACCGAGTACCCAACTCGAGAGTTACTTCACTTACTCCAACATGCTCCCGTTAGGCATGGAGAAAAACCGGACACAAATTAGCTTACACAATTCCGACACTAAGCGAAATGTTCGGATGTTCTAATCTAGCTAGAACCTAATTATCACAACGCAAAACACACTCTCACTTCTGACATTCACAAATTGTGTGGTTTTATTAATTATAGATTTTAGGAATGGTTTTCGAGTAGTTTGCTTCACCACACGGACTTCTTCTTCACTTACTTGACTATTCTTCATTTCACCAACTTTCTCCTACCCTTCACAACCTTTCTATACTTTTTTTAAACAACTTCAACTTCTCTTCAACTCGACACTTCCTTGATAACACCTATATAATCACTACTTACGAAGATCGCCTACCGATCTTAACAAACTATACACTACTCTTGATCACTATGATCTATTTATTACTACAAGTTTGGAATACATGGACTCGCATCTTTACATTGTGATGTAAAGTCTTCGTCACGAAGCGCACCTATATATAAATAATAATAATACACCTCGTATCTTTATGATAACGAGAGTTTTTTCTGCACTTGGTGGAATAAGCTTGAATCCCTTGGAACAAATGCTTATGATTAATTGTTCCACAAAGGAAGAACAGGAGAGTATAAACTGAGGTAGAACAGAAAAAAGTGTGCTAATTAGTGAGAAAATCGAATTGTCCAGGATTTTTAGGTAAGTGATGACAAAAATACCGTTGGACGGGCCCTTTTGGAGGTGCCAGGGTACTCCCTTAAAATTAAGGGGGCCGCCTCGTTATGATTAAGGGGGCCGCCATGCCTGAACGCTCCCTTTTTTTGTCTTTTCTTTTTTTGTCTTTTCTGGGGGAGGTGTTTTCTGGAACATTTCTAGCCATTTTTGGGTAGAAAATTTGAATTTAAAATATTTATTTGAATAAAACATTTCTTTTAAATCTAAAAATGTTTTTGTAAAAGATATAAAAATGTTTGTGACATTTTTATAAAGAAGTATGAGGTTGAGTAAAAATTCCTTTGATCATAAAATAAATTAAGCATTTATTTATTCATACCTTAAGTGATTTATGTCGGGTGCAAACTTCGTTGAAGCAGACTTGAGACGTCGAGAGGTGTTGTCGTATGAATGCATTGATGATTTGTGATCACGATTAACTTGAGCACTTTATGTTATGTGTTATAGTTTATATGTTTGTCATCACCAAAACATGAAGATAATGTTTAGATTAAATATCGTAATATTTCTACCAACACAATAATTACAACAAACCTCAACATCACAAATCCAACTCCCAAACTACCTAAAACCCTTCGTCACATTATATCTCAACATAAAAGCAAATCCTTCTCATCATATCATCACCATTAAATCCACAGCTAATACTATCCCAAACAATAATCTGAATCGACACTGAAATAACAAATAAAAGATCTAAGGTTACTCTCTTTTATTGTGAAAGTTTCTTTCTTAAAGACACATCACAAGAGTATATCATTATAGATCCATATGAACCATGGCTTCTTGTTAAATTTACGAAACCTATTCAATAAGGAATAAGAACAAGAGTTCTCATATTCACTTCTTTGTTCCGATTGCACACTTAAGAAAAAAAATTAAACCTACCCTCGACCCAAGCAAGGATCTTGAAGCTGATAATATGCAGAATATTGCTCTTGTTTATATTCCTTGTTCATGTTAAATAAGGTATGGTTATGTTTTTTTGGTTTGTTCAGATGAAAGATTTGAGATTGTAGTTTAGTATTAAGAGTCTTGAAGTGAGAAGACTACTGTTGTGTTGATACGAGATGAGAGAGATGAAAGTATTGTCGCGTTTTTGTTTTGGGGAGAAGAAGGTTAGGTGGTGGCGGTTGAAAAGGGATTTGGGTTAGGTTATGTGAGAAATATTAGGTATTTGTCTCTCTTATATCCTTATTTGTTTTGGAGCAGGTATCAATAGGCTTTGGCAGGCCAAGTATTAATGGGTCATTAAATCAAAATATGGGCCGAGTAATTTGTTGATGGACTGTGTAAGGATTAAAGGCATGGGCCATTTATATAAGTTATTTATTGGGCTATGTTTTTGTTAATTGGGTAGTCCACTTAATAGATTGAGCCGGGTATTAAAACATTTTGTCGTCGGGTAAAGTATAAATGACTGGGTTTTATTACTTGGACGACCGTTATCATGGTATATTTTTTTGAGCCGATATCTGTTAACCATCACAAAAGTCACGAACAACAACACAACAAACACAATATATTACACTAAAACGATCCTTATCAAAATTCACCTTCACTCTAAATGGCTATTATTGAATTTAAATGACTACGGGGTTTTCTGTTCAATGTTACTTATTTGGGATTGATTTAGACTTTCACGGAGAGTGTACTTATTTCGTCTTCGATTCTTTCTTTATCTACAACGAATATGACTTGTTCGGGCATATACGGTTTATGATGAAGACTTGGATATCTAGTTGCTTTTGTGATTCTTTCTCTCTATACTCACAAAGTAGCTATCACTTTAAGGAATTACATTGTAGTACTCAGTGTCTCACGCAGTTGAGGAGGTTTCAAGAGGTGTTGTATTTTTTATATACTTTTGAGGGTATACGGTACTTAGAGATTTGCCTCTGCACCGTTCTTTGTCACACGGATAGTACAAGATTAAGTTACAAGTCTGGGATTTTGCTTCATTCTCGGGTTCGTTTCATCAGGTTGTCTCCATCAGTGGTCATCAGTATTATCTAACAAAATAGATAAGGGGATCTAGATTGGGTTGATCAAGAGAGAATTATAAAGAGAGTACGTTTGACATCTTCTCACAAAGTATTGCTTATACAATCACGGGTATATGAAGCTAAGTAAGCAGTTCTGGTTGATTTATGATGTACACATGTGTAGGATGATTCCTCAGTTGGTCATCATCCTAGAAGGAGAAATGTGTACATCCGGTACTTAGTTGATTTTTTATGTTACCGTTTCGACTACATAGCGAGATAAATTGCTTTCACTCGAGACTTAGTTACTTTGGTGAAACAATTTAAATAGGTACATCCGGGACTTAGTTGATTTTGGGGTTACCGTTTTGACTACATAGAGGGATAAATTGCTTACACTCGGGACTTAGTTAACTTTGGTGTAGCAATTTATATCAGCACTTTCCTGGAGGGAGAAAAGTGCATTTTTTGGTCTTAATTGATTTTGGTGCTATGGCTTTGACTTCGTTAAAAGGAATAGAGTGTGTACTTCGGGTATTAAGCTGAATACAACAAGACTGGAATGCTTCCTAAGTGAGACGATGTTGATGATATCATCCCTCCCACAGA
>BQNB010118973.1:0-20899 GCA_026074375.1 Tanacetum coccineum
CTATCAAAATATGTATCAATGCATAAACAAGTAAAAATACATTCATTCAAATACTTATTTAATTATGATATACAACATTGATAAGAATATTAATTTTAGAGAAGTATATATATATTTTTTTGAAATAAAATATGTCTCTTTTCAAACATCTATTATTAAAGAATCACAAACTCAATTAAGATAAATAACATTGATAAGATTCACTTCACATGATATGAAATGGGGAATTCTTAAAATACTCTCAATATAACATATTTGTCATTGTCACAAATAAACATAACTCTTGGCTTTTGAAAACCAAACACGTTAAATATCACATGTGACAACTACGCATGTAAGATGACTAAATATAAGACATCCATTAAATCAAGCAATATGTAATCGAAATCAATCAACCTATAGATCTTGAACAAAAGATTAAAACATCTTGCTTACGCTTATCTTAGAATTTAACACATCTTGATTAGGATTATGCGATCCGGAATTAAAGTATGATTAGTTGAGTCATGTTAGGTCCTCTATGAAAAGATAATACAAATTTTATCTTTGCTACACTTCATTAGGCAAATATAAGAATTCTATTTTGTCTAACATGAGAATGACTACTGGAGAATCTATTGCACTAGAAATTCAATTTGACCTAACAGTTGAATTGCTTCCAAGAGTGAAGTTGGGTTCGGTGTATAACCCGTAAAAATGATCGTGTTTAGCCTGAATTGAGCACCATTAGTGATAGTCTCATATTCATTCTCTAATTTGATTAAATGGCTCTTCCTAAATATGCCTAATGATAGTATACATCGATAAACTTTGTATCTCATTAGGAGTACACACTAAGCACGTAGAAATTAGACTTTTCCTTAGTCAATCTAGACAACATCGCCGGCATCCTCACCAAACCACTCAAACGTGAACCGTTTAATTTTTTTTAAAGTCTAGGTCTAGGAATGATGAAACTAATCTCATAAACGTGTCATTCTCATTTTAATAGTCTTATTACTATTAAATACATTCTGATAAATCTTGACAACTTAATCATTTCATCCGAAATGTTTAAGCATTTTTAATTCGTGAAATGCAAATTAAAATGTCACTTATTGTTCATGTCCAAGTCGTTTCACAAAAACCTTAATCATGCCTCTATTATTATATAGATGGTTAATATCTTCCGTCCACATTTCCGTTACCACCTTTAAGACAACCTCGTACCTCGTTGTGTGATTGTTCTACGAACAATCGCAATATTCGAGAAGAGCTACATAACTTCGTGGATGAAGTTCATCGTATGTTAACTGTCATCCATCATGAAATTGTCAAGCTCATCGCTTCCGTCGTTATTTCTCTTATTTTTTTTAACTTATGTCTGGATGAGCACGAATTAAAAGGGAAGGGAAAACACACATCTTCACATATATCCTTTAACCAAACACTCTCAAGAACTCACATAGGTGATCCTTATTCACTAGAAACCACAAGATACACTTCTACCATACACTCAAACCTCATAACTATTATTCACTCTTGTTAGTGATCATTAGTTCTAATACATCCCCAAATCACCAAAGTGAAATGAAAAACCAAGTCATCCTTACTACTATCAACCTCGATTCATCCACCTGTCACTTTCACAAGAAGATTCACCATGTAACCATTCCCCACAAGTGAATTTTGTAATGAAATCCATCTTATCCTCATATCCTGACACTCATAAGCATGTGTGCCTATGTTGTCAAAAGTCAAGTGAATTTCGTAATGAAATGCGTCTCATCCAATCATTTCCACTTTTTAACAAGTGAAGAACACAAAGAAGATATACAATCTCCAAAGTGTTGTTGAGTCATCACAATAACGTGTCTTCCAATGGCCCATTTCCGCTTTTGGGCAAGTGAAGAACACAAAGAAGATATACAACCTTCAAAGTGTTGTTGAGTCATCACAATGCTCCACCATTTTCACATTTTCACCTTTGTTCATCAACATTAACAACCATCTCAAGAAAACAATCACCCCCAATCAAGAATTACCAAATCCTTACATTAAGGACACTCCCACATCACCACAAGTTGCCTCACATCCTCCATTTCCCATCTCACCCATCAATTCACATGTTACTCACACTCAATCTCCGCCTCAAAGTGACAACCAAACTCAACACACACCACCTCCATCTCTCCCAACAACAAAACAACATTCCCTCATCACCTTACTCTCCAAACCTACCAAACACCCAACAAACCTATAGTCAACACCTTCTCTTTCCATTCACGCTCATCCTTCCTCATTTATGTTTCCTCAACAAATCATCCTTATCATCAACATTTAGTTCGACCTAAAGTCTTACGATAATGTTTATCCTTAAACACCCCAAACATGAAAAGCATACATAATGCTTAACAATGAAACCTTGAGGATTTAGGAATCTCTCAATACAACCATTAGTCTATTTAAATCCGCATCATTATCTTGGTTAGATGATGATACCATAAGGAACGTGTTGATCGAGTCTTAGCCCTTAAGCATGTGTCGGTCGAATCTTATCATTGGTTCCTAAACATTTCCATATCTTAAGCATTCATCATTTTTTTTGCTCTGCATTAGCCTCTCGACTCATACCACGCTCTGCATTGATCTTTGTCTCAGATTCAACTTTTACTCGAGTAGTTCATATGTTTGTGGATGGCACTTAATACACAAGCTCTAATTGAGTGTGTTGGGTTGCAATACACAATACTTTACACATGTGAGCACGACATAGACTATTAGTCACATGATGTATTTGTATAGACGGACACTGTTAGCTATATCTATTATTCACTCACGATCTCTCTAGTTGATTAATGGATTTGGATATTGGTTAGAGTGTGGTCTACGGTTTGTGATATTGTCATTTAAATTTTTGTGTTCTATCATAGGGCAGTAGAAGATTGTAACGTAGGTACACTTTATTTAGATTATAATATATATATTTAATATAAAAATAATTCGTAGAATTATTATTTTATTATTGAAAGATTATAGGTAGAAATTTAATGTAATTAAAAATAATATAATAGTGGATTATAAAGGAGAGTAATGTATAGGAGATTTAAGGAGGAAGATTTTTGGGGAAGAATGTTTGATTAAGTTTTTGGTTAAGGGTGGGGGTAGTTTGAATTTAGTTTTTGGTGGTTGAATGTTAAAAATAATTTATGTTTTGAAGAATTTTTAGTTTATATGTTTAAGTGAGGTTGGGTTGTTGATATATTTGTATTAATGGTGGATTGGGTTAATTTTAAAGATTATGTTTAGGTGGATGTAGTGCTACTATGTATACGAGAGATTATCTCACCATAACTATAGGTATGATATCACACAGAGGAATATAAGATCTCCTCTGTCACGGGGTGAGACTGCATGTTCTGTGACACGCACATGTGAATCTATGTTGTAGGGTCAGACATTCTATTAGAGAAGTACAGCATTTACTGTGGATCAGGACACAGACAGAACACATCGCTCAATAGATCACATACATAGATATGGAGTTGAGTTGACACATACACAGATAACAGATGAGTAGGTAGGTGTGTAGAGTGAGTAGCGCTAGCAAGTTGTCGAGGACATATTAGACGAGGGATCTAGTGCTATAGTACTTGTCTATATCTCGTCAATGTCACATTGTTGTACCTTGATCAGATTGTACTAATGGGATCTCTTCAATTTTGATTTGAGTAGCTGGGGGAGCAGTACAGGGTTGGGAGGTCACGGGGATGGATGTGGTTTGATACACGTATTAACACATTTAGAGCACAATTAGATTCACTCTATAACTTCAGAATAGTATGGTATTATGACGGGTGACTTGCACGGACACGAAGATCAAGTGAATACACAGAACTCGTACAGTTAAGCTTAGGATATGGGGTGCGCTCCGGGCACTTCTGTAAGGACATATGACAACAGTGCAGATACATGGAGTAATATGTGTATCTTTGGGATAACTGTGTATGGGGTTACACACATGAGTGGTATAGTCACCTGGACGATATTGTATGTCATTAGAGTGTTAGGTTGATAGAACATGAGTGCATGGTTGGGTGACTGAGAGACAACAATTCTCACAACACAACACTCTGATGGGAATTCGATGGTGTACCTCTTTATAGATAGACACATATATGGAGAGAAGGTTTGGGTGTAATGATGTCACTTCATCACAGAGATTCATAGTAGACATTAGCAATGCACAGCTCAGAGCGAGTAGTATAGGGGAGAGTTGAGTTTGGACGTGAGGGATATGATACTGATTGATTCACCATAGAACGCGTAGCACAGGGGGGGAGTGGAAGTAGACGAGCTAGGAGCAGGTGTGGCGAGGACTTGGGTAAGTTCTCTCTAGTACATGTAGGAGGTGGATAGGCGTTAGGGGATTTATTCAGGCAGGGCAAGTTCAATTTCGTTAGGAGATATGCGATAGAACGAGTGTTGATTGGTGTGAGGGACACTTTCTTATCGAGTACATATAGCATGAGGTTGTGTTTGGTTGGGTTTTGATAGGTAGTACACATTAGCAGAGTTGGGAGAGTGAGTTGAGCCATAGGTCTTAGGTAGGGGATATATGTCTCGTTGGTACTTATGTTTTATCGTGTATCTTGTCTTAGTTCGAGTGATTCTATATTCTATACGGGGAGTTTTTCAGGGATTTTTAGGACATGATAATTGTGCGACTCTGGAGGTTATACTGTATACTCATATGCACATAAGGAGATGAGGGGTATGAGAGGTAGAGGATTCTGAGAGGCACAATTGTCAAGGGTAGCATAGGCGGGATTTCAAGGAGATTAGAGTCTCAGTCAGTATCTTTATTAAGTGACACTACTGGAGAGGTGGTGAGGGAGTGTAACACTATACTGACTCATCGTTGTTTGTGTGTACGGTCTTTATGGTCTATAGATTAGAAGTGCGATATTGATGTCTACTCTTGTTATGGGATATGGGTGATTCTATTTCTGAAGCACACTAGGGGAGAGGACATACAAGTAGGACTAGAGCTTCGACTGTGGGGTGTGACACGAGGCATTCAATTTTTAGAGTGACTTATGAGTGATGTATGGTGGGCACACTCTTATGGGGGTGATATATAATATATACTTGTCTCTTTTGAGTGGATGAGAGGTGGACACATTGCGGACACACACACTGATTGTTGGTGAGAGGCATGGGGGGCGTTTAGATTGTGGGAAGATTTGTATTTGGAAGTGGGTAAGGTTCTAGTATTTATTTGGTTCAAGTAGATAATGGTGATCGGTTCAACACTTTAGATTGTCTCTGGGGATATACGCGTTTTAATGGATATGGGGGTTTGTTAGGAGGATGGATAGACATGATGTTTGAGATGTCAATATGTTATATTTGGGGGCATGGTTACGTGACAATTAGTAGTAGAATGAGTAGGCATTGTGACACGATTATTATTGTATGGTCGTTAGGGGGGAATGGGCGATGTGACATTATTCTACACACTACATGGGGAGTTATTTGGGATTTGATAGTATGGTAGTAAGTAGTTTTGATAGTTTGGGTGGTTATTTATTTAGGGTTTGGGGGGTTGGTGATTTGGTTTGTGGGGGTGTGTGTATTTAGGTGTGGGTGAGTGTGTTTTGGAGGTATATATTTGGGTTATTATGTGTATTTAATAGGGTGGGTGGGTTTTGTTTGGGGGGTGTATTTTGTTTGTGTGTGGTTGGATTTGGGGAATAAGTGTTTTTTTAGGAGTGGTTTGGTAGTGGGTTTTTAGGGGAAAAATATTATGGTATTTTTTTGGTAGGAGGGAGTTTTTGGGGGAGGAAAGTAGTTGTGTTTGTTGGGGGAAAGGATGGGTATTGTTTGGGGTAAGGAAATTTTTTTTTTTGTTTGTGGGGGTGGAAGTTTTGTGGAGGGGGTAGGGGAATATTGGGGTGATAAGAGGGGGATATATTTGGGGGAGGAGATGTGAGTTTTAAGAAGTGAATTTAAAGGTGAAGGGGTTATAGGTTAGGTTGTTTGGGGGGGTTTTTGGGGTTTAATTGATTGAATGAATTGGTTGTGATTGTGTTGGGTTAGGAGGCGTGATGGTTGTGTATTTGGGTGGTGGATTGGGTGGTATGGAGTTAAGTGGTAGGTTATGGATTATTGGATGTGTGTAGTGGATGGGTTCTGGAATTTTAGTGGGTGTTTGGTGATGGGTGATGGGGTTATGGGGTTGGGTGGTGGGGGTTTATGGGGGGGTAATGGATTGGTGGGTGTTGTTGTAGGTGTATTTAATTGGGTGGTGAGGGTGTTTAGTTGGGTTGGATAGGGAGTTGGGGTTGGTGTGTTGGGAGGGTAGTTGTTGTGATTGGTGGGTATTGTTGTGTTGTTGGGTGGGTTGGTTGTGTTATAGGTGGGTTGAGTTGGGGTGGTTGATGTGGTGAAGTAGATGTCCGTGAAGTTGTGAAGTCGTGTAGTATGAGTGTTGTGATAGAATTGAGTTCTAAGCAAGATTAGAACTCGAAATATTAGCTTTAGTGTCAAAAATTGATATAAGACACAAAGCCTAATCAAACTAGAACCCTATTTGCATCCAAGGCATTAGGAAAACTAAACAAAACGCGTGCTTTCTCTACATGAGTAATTCTCACTACTAGTGTTAGCAACCACAGCTTAAGAGCAATCAATTGGAAGATAGAGTCATGTCCTAACAAATAGTCAATGGGAATAAGCAAAAAGTAGAAGACCACCATTAGAATTTTTAGAGTTTCCCTAATAATAAAATGTTTCTGTAACTCGCGTTTAATGACATTTTGAATGCTTAGACCTTGAAGTTAACTTTGTTTTGTGTTACATGTGTAAAATGTGACTGAATGAAAAAATCATGGATTTGTGTGTTCTTTACATGTATATCAATGGGCGTGATTCTACTAGACAAGAAGACACTAATAGCTGTTGCCTAATAGTACTAAAGAGAACCCAACAGAATGTAGAACCAATCTGTTTGTCAAGAAACATCCAGTAAGAAAAAAACAGAAAAACCGTTTTCAAACAGACTTCACTGTCAAGAAATATCTAGAAAACATAAACTAGAAAGTTATAAATGAAGCAAGATTAGGTAAGAAGAAGACATAATAATAATGCATTTGGTGGGTAAATCCTAAGTATAATACAACTCCCACCAGCAGGATATAATATGGAAACCTAAAGTCCTCAAAAAAAAACAAAAAATTATAACTAAATACCAAAATCTAACTCCAACTTTAGTAATGCCCTCTAAGAAATGCAATATATAATAACTGCTAAATATTGTTGGAGTGGACAACAACTAAGACAAGACCATATAATAAAGAAGAACATTAATTAGAGACTATACATTCAACTAAGGATGGTGGAATTACATCACACTGATGTCCCCAAATACTACTGTTAACTTTACTACTAAAAACTCATATAATAAACTCCATTGTCTTCTAATTACTCTTAGTCAGTATGCTTCAAAAAATTCTGATCTTATATCTGCCAAAACTAAAGCTAAAGCTCGTACTAACTGAAAGGAGATCATTATCATTTTTAAACTACTATTTCCCAAATTATAATATTAAATTAATCAATCGTGATCGACGTAATCAAGCATAATCTCTCTGGTGGTCTCCGCAATAGAGGGGATCTCTTAGCTATTAAACTTCATGGGGTGCACAAAGCTCAAACACATCAAGAAAATGGACAATCGACACGCCCGCCCCCGGGTAAATCTCTAACTTCTAGACTAATTTTGTGGAGAAAAGTATCAAAGAACGGTGAAGTTTGAAAATTGGTAAACAAAATAGCACACAACAAACCAATATCTATTCATTGGTCATAAGAAAGATCACTCTGTTCACAAATCAGAAAAGGAACTAATTTAATAACCATCAAATGGGTTTTATTTACGTTGAAGGCTTAATCAAAAGTTATTCTTATTCTTCCTCACGTTGGAGAGTCAATTCTAGTGCTGACTATATTGAAGTTTCTATCTTCTTTTATTGGAAGTCAAAATAAAAACATGGTCATTTAATCAAGAATCTTGTGATTTGAAGGGAAAATGATCTATCATCATTCCACCTCAGAACTTCTTCACTATTATGATAAAAAATAAAATCTCCATACCCCCACCTCCACTTACATAGTCAAAAATTGATTAGACTAACCTCAAACTCAAACAATACAACCCCTCCAAACCCTCAAACGAAAACATAAAATCCACACACTAAATACGAAACGAAACTGACACCCTCCTTAAACAACACACTCGAATTGACAACTTACACGCGCGTCACTATCTCAGAAACAAAGTCACACAAACAAAAAATCTAACTATTCAAAACTCACCCAACTAAACAACGAACTCACGTCTCAACTCCAAAAAAAACCATAACATCTCGTGCTAGGAACGGTGAAGTTTGGAAATGATCAAATTGCACCAATTCTTGGCTATGAAGATCTGGTTCAAGGAACTATTACCATCAAATGGGTTTATTACGTTGAAGGGCTTAATCACAAGTTATTCTCCGTTGGTCAATTCTATGATGCGGATTTGGAAGTTTCTTTTTGGAAGTCTACATGTTATATCTGTGATTTGAAGGGAAATGATCTTCTCACAGGTTCTCGTGGCACAGACTTGTACATGTCTACATGTTATATCCGTGATTTGAACTAAAGATTTGGAAGTTTCTTTTTGGAAGTCTACAGGTTCTTTCATATCTTTAGTTCTCTTTGCTACATCGTCAGATATGGTGAAAATCTTGATAAAATGAAGGAAAAAGGTGATGCATATATTTTTGTTGGGTATTCTACTCAGTCAAAGGCTTACAGGGTATTTAATAAGAGAACAAGAATGATAGTTGAAACAATTCATGTTAACTTTGATGAATTACCTCAGATGGCGTCAGATCACGTCAGTTCTGACCCCGATCCACAATGTTCGACGACAATACTTAAACAAGACAGTTTAAGTCCCGATCCACAACGTCCAGAAAATGTTCCTCAAGTTGCTGAGACAGTAACAATGTCAAATGAGCTGGAATTGCTTTATAGTCCGATGTTGAGTGATATACTCAATGGAACTTCTCATGTTGTGTCAAAGTCTTCCGCTGTACATGCTGCTGATAATCCCGATAAACGTCAACATCATAACACAACTCACACTTCTATAACAACCGATGTTGCAGATCCACCTCCATTGAACATTCATTCAACACATCAAACTCCAACTCAAGTACCAACTGTCACTGCACCAGAAAACATTATTCAAGCAGAAACCAATACAGAAAATGCATAATTTGACGAAGATGAATTTATCAACATCTTTAGTACACCGGTACAAGAACAAGAGGAGACATCGTCTCGTCATGTTGATTCGTCAAACATGCATACTTTCTATCAACATCATCCTTCCGTATAACGTTGGACAAAATATCATCCATTAGAACAAGTCATTAGAAATTATTCTCAATCAGTTAGAACAAGACGTCAGCTAGAAACATATGGCGAGATGTGTATGTTCGCACTCACCGTGAGTTAAACCGAACCAAAGAACATCAAAGTAGCCATGGCTGATTCTGCATGGATTGAATCAATGCAGGAAGAACTTCATCAGTTTGATCGATTAGATGTATGAGAATTAGTCGACAGACGACTCTGCAAAAATGTCATTAACTTAAAGTGGCTCTGGAAAAACAAACGTGATGAGGAAAATACTGTCATTCGCAACAAATCTCGTCTTGTGGCTAAGGGATATGCTCAAAAGGAAGGAATTGATTTCGAAGAGTCATTTGCACCAGTTGCTCGGTTGGAAGCTGTTTGTTGCTTATTGTTGCTTATTACTGTTTACTTAGACTATTATTGCTTTAAATTGTCTGCTTATAGTTTAGATTCAATTAGTTTATGCTTTTGCTTAAAACTATCTAAAAATCCAAAAAAATAGCTATTGTTCCGCTTAATGAATAGAAGCCATAATTGTGATAAAAATTGCTTAAAAGTTCTTCACATACTAATATCTTAATCTGTTTAAACTTTTATAGCTTTTATTCATCTGCTTTAAGCTTAAAAATGGATTTCATAAACTTTAAGGAGTGTTTGGCACAAGCAGTTTTAACTTGTGTTAAAACTGCTTGTTAGCCTTTTGGTCCTTAAGGCAAATTTGAAATGCTCAACTTAAGCCAAGAAGTAACTGTATAAAAGTTCTTAAGGTTTTAAAATCAGATTTAAGGTTTAAGCTCAATATAGATAATCTGTGTATTTTTAGCTTATTAGAACAGTTGAAATTATTAGATTTTGATTAGTAGCTAGTTAGTGTTGTTTTCATATTTGTTTTGAGTCCTTAATGCAGTAATTATGAGTTAGTATAGGTTTGCACTTTCCATTTTGTTTTTAAGACAAATCTGTCCAAGTTTTCTAGTCTTCTTTTCAAATTTCCAAAAGCTAGTTTTCATTAGTAAATTTAGATAAGATAAAATTAGATTTAAGGTCTGAATTTGATTATATAAGCTTATTGGACATCTAGCTGGATCTGTTTCACCTTTTTAAGTTTTTACATCAGCTTTTAGTAGTTTAATATTAGGACTGCACTTTGTCATTTTCAAACTTCAAATTTTTTTTTTTTTATAAAACTGTCAGATTTCAAGACCTACTTTTTTTCTAGCTTATTAACAATCCAATTACTTTAAATCTTGTTTTATTGTGATATTTGGAAGCTAAACTCCATCTGTTTTCAGTTTACAACTTATTTCCAAGTGCTTACTAGGTCTTAATTTTAGCTCAAAGTTGGGAATTTTTCATTTAAAACTGCTAGTATAAGGCTGTTTTTGATTTCAGCTTTTAAGAGCTTTTAAGCTCATTTTGTCAGTTGATTCCTGTTCACATTAGCTTATTAGGTCTTGGTAGTTAATAGTTTTCAGCTTATTTGCTTTTTCTTTGGCTTATTGAGTCTAAAATCAAAAAAGTTTAAGCTTATTATGTCTAAGTTTTATATAGCAAACTGTCACTTCTTTTTCAACTTTTTCTAAGCTTATCATTAAGATTTAGAAAAATTTCCTTTACTAAAGTTTCTTATATTAGCTTATAGAATGGCTTTTTAAAAGAAAATTTGAAAAATAAAAATAAAAAGAAAAAGGTAAGGTCCAGGACTCGAACCTGCGACCTCACCCTTAACACACACATACCTTACCGCCATGCCCTTGGGTCTTTTTCATAATAGGCTCATTTCATTTATTATTTAAGGTTCTTGTCCAGTTTTGCTTATTAAGCCTTATTAGCTTAATTTCTGCTTATTTGTTCAACATCTTTTCCAGTTTGTATTTTTCTTAGATTCTCTATAGTTCAAAGTATTTTCCATAATTTTTCCAGATTTTTATAAATTAGTTTAGTATTTTTAATTAATTTTCTAGATTAAAATAGTTTTTAATTTTTATCATAGAAAAAATTTTCCCATATAAAAAAAAATAAAAAATAGAAAAAATAAACATCAAAGAAAAATATAATCTATTTTTCTAAAAATTATTTGTAATCATTTAGGACTTTTAAAAATTAAATTTGCCTTTTTAGGGTTAAAATTTGAATAGTTTTAGTTTTTTAAGTCTCGGTTTTAATTTCCCGTTATCGTTTTTATTTTAAATTTCTTAATTGCTTTAATTGTTAATATAGCTTATCTTTATTTGCTTTTGCATTAGTAGAATTAAAATCAAAAACCAAAATATTGATATTCAAGTGCGATCAAACAATATACTTTTACGCGTTTTCAAATTCCCCTCATGTTGATACGACATCCCGAGAGATACTAAATGTTGTCCTCAAAGCAATTTTTTATCAAATGGGATACTCACTATACTATAATTAATTTGAGATATTTAGGATATATATTTTATTATATATAGGCTATTTGTATCGAATCAAATTTTTTGGGCGCCGTTGCTAGAGAAAGGTGTAACGATTTTCCTGAAGTATTTGAATGTTAGTGCCTGAAGATCCTTTTCCCAGGAAGGTATCGTTATATAATTTTTTATATTTATTATATAAAACCATAAAAATACAAAATATTTTGTTTTCAATTTAAATAAAAAATACCAAAAAAAAAAAACAAACAAACGAAACCCATTGTGTCACTTGTGAAAACAACTCACATTTTAAGATTTACAAACTCTAACAGAGGGTTAAGGAGGTCGAGTCCAACGAACATCGACCCGAAAGGAGAAGGTTTTAAACGCATCGCACTTACCCGCTCCTTCCGCTTCTTTGATGTAGTTTTCTAGAGATCTACCGTACACTGTTGTTCGATTAAAATCGGTTGACAAAAAAATTTTGTTTAATTTTATTTTAGTACATGAGCAACCTCGCTCTACTCTTCAAATCTATTTTCTCTTCTCCGCTACGAGACCCCGAGAGGTGCTTATTTCATTAAAGGAATTTAGGTGAACTGACATCTCTTTTCGACTTCGTAGAATACGAAGCATGTCATCTAATAACAGGTACCGCCTCATGCGGGCCGCGCACCTCCTCAACCAATAATGGTCCCACCTCCGGTGTTGAGACCTAACAGAGAACAAGCTCTCCGATCAATAGAGGAGTTGTGCCAACCGTTTATAGATGGACAGGGCGGACCAATTGCCCCGATTCCAATTCAAGCAACAGATTTTGGACTTTGTCATCACATGATACAACAAGTTCAAAATACTTGTCAATTTGATGGGTTACTGGGTGACGATGCCATAGACATAATTGATAAAAATTTTGGGAAATTACTCTACATATGAACCAAAAATGAGGTCCTCCGATGACGCCCTTTGCTTTCTTTTTTCCCATTTTCTTTGACGCATCATGCTATTGCATGGTATGATCGCCTTCCAAGGAATTCCATTCACTCTGTGTGGAAATCGTATAGGGGGGTGAATACGTTTCCATTAAAAATCTTAAAATGTTTCGTATCAAATTACCGATCAAGCGTGATACAATATGATGAGTGTTCATACGAGTTATATACACATATTAATACATCGATTTACAACAATACAAACCAACGCACAATATTCACATTTATTAAAATTATATAATCAACACATCACACAATTGCAAGTATAAATATAAAGCGATAAATGCGAGTATAAATGTAAAGAGATAAGTGAAAGGAAATGCAAACCGGACACGATGATTTATAGTGGTTCGGTCACGAAGCACCTCTTCGCCCTACTCCACTCCCCGAGTACCCAACTCGAGAGTTACTTCACTAGTCAACAAGCTCCCTTAAGGCGGAGAAAACCGTACACAACGTTGCTTACACCGATTTACGACACAAAGCTAAATGTCGAGTTCTAATCTTAGCTAGAACCAATCTATCACAACACGACTTCACGACTTCTTCACGACTTCACAACTTCACGACTTCTTCACAACTTCACGACTTCACAACACAACTACACAACTTCTTCACGCCTTAGTAATCATCACCACACTACTTCACTACTTCACTTCACCTAAACACTACTATGATCACACCTATCTTCACAACTTACAAAGATCACTCCGATCTACCAACTATACACACCATGATCACCATGATCTAACTATTACACAAGTTTGGAATACATGGACTCGATCTATACATTGTGAATGTAAGACATGTCACGAATGCCCTAACTAGCCTACATAACTTCGTATCTTAATGATAACGAAAGTTCTTCTCTTGCACTTCAATGGATGGATGATTGGATCACATTTTAAACAAACTTATAATAAGTTAAGTGATCAAAGGAAAGGGTTTGAAAGGAGGTTTTAGATCTGAGAAAACTTTGTGCAAAGAGGTGAAAAAAATCTGTGGAAACAGTCCACTATTTATAGGCAAAAATATTGATTTTTTATTTTGCCGGCCCCCTTAATTATACATGGCCGGTCCCCTTAATTATGGCCGGTCCCCTTAATTAATTAAGGGGGCCGCCCATTTTTCAGACGCTCCATTTTTTGTCCTTTTGTGGGGAAGGTTTTTCTGGAACTTTCTAGCCGTTTCTAGGTGGAAAATTTGAATTCAAAATATTTATTTTGAATAAAACATTTCTTATAAATACAAAAATGTTTTGTATATATTTTAAAATGTTTGTCCCATTTTATAAATGTAAGGTTTGGAAAAGTAAAAAATTTCTTTGATCATTCAACAAATTAAAGTTTGTTTGTTCATACCTTTAGTGATTCACGTCGGGTGCGAACTTAAATTAATTGTTGAAGAAAACTTGAGACGTCGAAAGATGTTGACGAATTGATAATTAGTGATTACGAGTAACTTAAGCACTTTACGTTATGTGTTATAAGTTACATGTTTGTCATCACCAAAACATAAAGAGAATGTATAGATTAAATATCGCAATATTTCTACCAACAGATTAATTTAGGAGGCAACTCAATAATATAGAGTAATCAAGGTTATAAATAGCGTGAGGCATGGCGTGGCGGCATGGTCAAGCCTCACGCCTTTACGAGCCATAGCGAGTTATGGTGTTTTTAAGGCGTGACTTAAAGCGGCACAAAATATGAAAATATTTATAAATTTATATATTTATATCAAATTACAAATATATTGAGTTTGCAAAAAGTGTCATACATAAGGAATAAAGTCAAGAAACTATCTTTGCATGTAATCTTTTTTATTTCTATATAAAAATACGATTTTTATCGAAACTGAATTCAAAAAACCCTCCACGCATCACGTTTTATCGCGTCTTATCACGTTTTTTCACTCCTCATCTCACGTCAAGCCTTAAGCCCAAGCCTTGGTCTTTGCGGCGCCATGGCGCGCCTTTTAAAACCATGAGAGTAATACAGGAGTTTATGAAAAGGGCTCATGTGTTTAGACAAACGGACCAACAAAGAAGGCCTCAAGAAGCCCAAACTAATAAATGCAGCCATAACATGCTCCATGGTATTATGTATAATCACATCATTACTTGTATTTTGCAATATTTATAGTCAAACTTGAATCTTATTAGTTGAGGAGTTTGACAAAATGAGAATTGAATATTCACCTACTATTATAAAAAGATTCAAGCCAAGTAGTTGAATTATATAGTACTGTATGAGTTTGATTACGAAAGCAAGGCAGCAAGCCATTGGTATTTATATATAAACGTATTTATGTGAATCACTCTCGTCGCCAGAAGTAGGTAGACAAAAAAAAGAAACCACAACACCAGCCCAATAAAGAGATGTCCATGCCTTAGCTATTTTGTCTCCATTTGTAATGGGGATTAGGAGCATGTATAATGGTACATTCTTTGTTATTGGTGGAGCCGAAAAAGAAATGTCAACATTGTCGAAGTCTACTTTTTTCTTTATAATTTCTTTAAATTATTTTAAACATTGTTAATTGAATATATGAAATGCATTTTATTTGAATAGATTGAATTCTTTTGTTATTGAATGCTACATTCTTTGTTATTTATATTATGTTTGAGTTTAAGCCATAACATAATACCAAGGTTATAGATAGCGTGAGGCGTGGCGTGGCGGCATGGCCAAGCCTTAAGCTTTAGCGTGAGGCGTAGCGACATGGTGTTTTTAAGGCGTGACTTAAGACGGCAATAGATATAAATTTATAGATTAATAGATTTATATCATATTTCATAATTATATGAATGATAAGCATTATTAAATCTAATCTCAACTCTAAAATATTAGTAAAATCCCAAATATTAGTAAATTCCCTAAACCCTTCAAAAAAAGGTGCCACGCCTTATGCTATAACGCGCCTTATCACGCTTTATTGCACGTCACGCCTAGAGACGACGCCTTGGCCTATTTCGTAACGTGGAGGCTACGTCTCGCGCTATAGCCCCGCTATGGCGCCGCTATAGCGCGCCTTTTAGAACCCTGCATAATACTCAGCATTCTCATAAATGTATTGAATACAAATCATGTGATGTGTAATAAACATAATATAAACTCAAGTATAAAAATATTGCAAAACACATGTAATTCATGCATAAATCACATGTGATTCATGTACAAATCACATGTGATTTACCTCAACAACATCTATATTACATGTATGATTGAATAAGAAACTAAAACAGTTATAATAACAGACTTGTTTCATTGAATACATTTTTGGATCAACTTTTTGTAATTACTTTGCAGTCAATTAAAATAAGATAGATTTAACTGTTTAATAAAACTTAGTACAAATCACATGTGATTTGTACAAATCACATGTGATTTGTACAAATCACTTATGATTTTGTACAAAATCGCATATGATTTTGTACAAAATCACATGTGATTTTCTACACACCAAACCATAAGCCTATAAAAAACAATACACACCACTACACTAACAGAACCAATCAAATGACCATCAGTAGCAGATATAAACTAAAAAAACTAATATATAAAAGGAATCCAAACACACAAAATGCACACACTAATTCTTAGAAACCAAACATCAACTCAAGACCCAGGCAACCAAACATCAGCTCAGGAACCAGAAGACCAAACAACAGCAATAAACACGAACGCGTACTCAGCAGTTCAAATTTTTGAGAGCACTTCTGAGGATCTTGCAACCATATTTGCCAATCAATAACTTTCTTGTTTGATCTTCTCGTAATCTTGTTTGATCTTCTCGTAATCCAGGTTACCAAACATCAAATCGTTCTAATCTTCACCTACACTTTTGTTCAAAACGACACTTTGTGAACTATTTGAAGTTGAGTAGCATCTTCATCTTTACAGCTCTGTTAGATTTACCAACTATATCGACATCGACAGTTTTACACATTTATCTTCGTGACAACTTAAATTATAACAACAAAAGCATAAATCGAGTTAAAAACCTAAATAAGCAACATCTACTGATTATAACTAAAATAAGCAACAAAAATAAGTAAAGTCTACTGATTATATCCCAAATAAGCAACAAAAACCGAAAAAGCTCAAAACCTAAATAAGCAACATCTACTTATGTCTAATTATAAACCGTCTAAAATATAACTTGTGTACTTTTTGTTCTTTAATGTCATTTTATACTTAAGTTACCTTATCAAATGTATCAAAAAAATAAAAAGCCTCAGCTCCTTTACCAACTCTCAGAAGCTCTAGCTCTTAAAAGCTTTTAGCTTTAGTTCCAACCACCTGAGTTAACATCACCATTAAAAATCACAACAGCAAATACGCCCATTCATAAATAAAAACTTACTAAATCACGTGTGATTATCACAGACGCATTTTATTAAACACATGGTGTGCATCCACAGTCATAACTACAATAATCATAACAAAGATAAACACAAATACAACAACCTACCAAAATAAGCAACAAGAACCTAAAAGACCTAAAAAGCTAAAATCCTAAAAAGCTAAAAACCAAAATAAGCAACATCTTTAGCTTATATCCAAAATAAGCAACAAATAATAAACAAAATAAGTAACATCTACTGATAATATACAAAATAAGCAAAAAACCTAAAAATCCTAAATAAGCACCAAAATAAGCAACGAATCACCTTTAGATATGTGATACTTCATCTTATAAGTTCATTCTATATTGTTAATTTTGATCAATTTGACATGAATAAAGGTGAGGGTTTCGTTACGATGGTTTGAGGGTGGTTGTTATTTTTTCGGCGGTGGATTGAGGGTGGTTTGTGTGAAAATAGTGTGTGTGTGTGTGTGTGTGTGTGTGTGTGTGTGTGTGTGTGTGTGTGTGTGTGAGAGAGAGAGAGACACAGTTGAGAGTAGTTATGAGAAGTGTTGAGCTGACCCCTATCATTGATTAATTGAGAATGTGTAATTACGAAAATGACCCCTAAGTAAATAATAAAAATAAAATTGGAATATATCTTAGCCGTCGGATTGATTTTGGATGTAAGGATCAGATGTAAAGCTTTGCTCTTTGATTAGAACATGTTCTATGTTGAACTTTTGTCAAATGACTAAAATCAGGTGGGTTGGGTCGGGATGAGCAATGGGCTAGAAAGGGTTCTAGATGAAACGGATCTCATACGAATATCGTTAAAATTCAAAAGATGCTGAGTTCGAAGTGCCTATTTCTTAAGCGGTGGCTGAGACAGAATGTGTGAGCTCAAGGTGATGAGTTTGCCTTACAAGTATAATTCGAGACAAATCTTGCCTAAATCATTGTTTTAACCGATTAAGTAATTATTCAAAAGATCCCACGCCTTTGAAATATAATTTGATGCGTGAAAACTCGTTTTTGATTTATTCTGTTGTTGACCTATTTAGTACATGACATACTCATATGATATGAATCTTGGTTCATTTAAGTGTCATGTATTCACATATCAACCTGTCGATATCGACACTCATATCGACACTGATATCGACCGGTTGATATATGAATACTTGACACTTAAATGAACCAAGATTCTTATCACTATTTAGATTGTAACTTTTGGATTTCTAGGTAGCGTCACTTTCTAAATTTAACCTTATTCAATCAATGTTTAACTTGCACTCCACTTACTAATGGAATAATATGGCTGTGGGGTTGTAAAAAAAGTCGTAAGATTGGGAATCAGCCACATGTTTAAAGATAATACGTGGTCAGTCCAAATTTGATGCTTAATTATATCCGATTCAAGTGTATTACCATTTTCGCAAATTTTATACCAAAAAACATACTTGTGAAATGGCTTCACCAAATCTTCATTTTGTTTTGTTTCCTCTACTGACACCTGGCCATATGGTACCCATGATTGATATGGCGCGAATATTGGCTCAGCATGGCTCGAACGTTACCATAATCACCACTCCTCTTAACGCAAACCGTTATAAGCCAATTATCGCCCGGGCAGTTAAAGCGAATCTCAAAATCCAAATAATTGAAGTCAAACTGAAGTTAGCAGAAGTTGGTTTACCTGAAGGGTGTGAGAGTTTTGACACACTTCCGTCAGCTGAGCTCGCCTACAAGCTTTTTACTGCTATTACTATGCTGAAAGAACCTTCTGTATTAGTGCTTCGGGAACTATCTCCTGTTCCTAGTTGCATCATTTCAGATAGTTATATCCCATGGACGTCAGACGTGGCTCAGACACTTAGCATTCCTAGACTCGTTTTTCATGGACCGGGATGTTTCTGGATGATGTGTATGCATGTTGTGTTTACAACCAATGTGTTAGCTGGGATTGAGTCAGATTCACAACCTTTTGTGTTGCCCGAATTGCCTGGCCGAATTGAAGTTACGAAACTCCAGGTTATGGGTTCCTCAAGAATAGATCTAACAGACCTATCGGGGTTCCGTTCACGAGTACAAGAAGCTGAGAAATCTTCATACGGGTTTGTGGTTAACAGCTTTGATGAACTCGAACCCGAGTATGTTAAGGGGTTAGCTAAGGCAAAAGACAAAAAGTATATTGTTTAGGCCCGGTTTCTCTCTGCAACAAAGATGATCTTGATATAGCCGAGAGGGGAAACAAGGCTGCAGTCAATGAACATGACTGCTTGGAATGGCTTGATGGAAAAGATCCAGGGTCAGTTATGTACATTTGCTTGGGAACTCTTACTCGTGTTCCTACAGAACAAGTGATCGAGCTAGGGTTAGGATTGGAATCAACAAATATTCCATTCATATGGTGCATAAGAAACGAAACCGAAGAATTGCAAAGATGGTTTTCAGAGTCAGGATTTGAAGAAAGGGTGGGAGACCGAGGGTTACTAATCCATGGCTGGGCTCCACAAGTCATGATACTGTCACACCGAGCTCTAGGTGGTTTTATAACTCATTGTGGATGGAACTCAACTCTAGAAGCGGTGTGTGCTGGCTTGCCAATGGTTACATGGCCACATTTATTTGACCAATTTCTTAACGAGAGATTTATCACTGAAGTTTTAAAGATTGGAGTTAGAATCGAAATAGAGATCCCTGCTGATGTTGCAGAGCAAGATAAAGCATTAGTAAAGAAGGAAGAGGTCAAAGCTGCCATCGAGTGTTTGATGGACGAAGGAGAGGAGGGAGAGCAGAGAAGGAAAAGGGCTCAAGAGCTTGCGGAAATGGCTAAAAAAGCAATGGAGGAAGGAGGATCTTCTCATCTCAATGTGACATCTATGATTCAAGATGTCACCGAGCAATTAGCCAAGAACATGAAACCGAGTCATCTTGTAGTGTAGGATTTTGTAATTTGTATTGGGGAAAACTTCAAAACACATAGAATGCGATCATTTGCTAAGTTTCTTAGGAAAAAATCTAAATATGATCAAATGTTCTTTGAGGTTACCGGGATGTCATGAGACACCGATGGAGTATTGCTATTATTTACAAACTATTGTGTCACATAACAATCATGGCTCTTTCTCTCTAGTTTTTTGCTAGAGCGTTTAAGAAAACACAATTATTTCTGAATCTGAAATATCTGAATATTTCGAAAAAGTTTGTTGTTAATTATTAAATATTTTGAGTCATACTCACAACAAGCAAAAGAACCCGCGCGTTGCGGCGGGGCTAATTTTTTCCCAAATAATTATTAAATATTTTGAGTCATACTCATACGTTGAACCTCTAATGTACAACCATAACATATCGACTCGTCCGTTGAACGTCTAATGTATAACCATAACATATCGACTCGTCCGTTGAACGTCTAATGTATAACCATACCATACCGACTCATACGTTGAACCTCTAATGTATAACCCTAACATCTCGACTCGTCCGTTGAACGTCTAATGTACAACCATACCATATCGACTTTTTATATTTTTTATAAAAAGTTATATATTTTATAAAAAATCATTTTATATAAAATTATATACGAAACGAAGAACCGGACCGACCCGGCCGAAACGAACCAATTTATATTTTTTATAAAAAGTTATATATTTTATAAAAATATTATTATATATTTTATAAAAAATCATTTTAAATAATAATTATATACGA
>BQNB010118974.1:0-20899 GCA_026074375.1 Tanacetum coccineum
TAGTTGTTTAAGTGTTGCTGATATGAAGTATTGCTGAAAAGTTTTGAAGAATAGTTGCTGCAAAGATTAAAAAGCGATGATTTGAAGAATTGCAGCTCAAGAATGATTCGAAGAGTTTTGTTTACAATATCCTCAGGGAGCTCAAATTAAAGACACTTGAAGAAACTTAAAGTTCACAAGTAAAGATCAAGTTAGGGGAGGATTGTTGGGAAATATATTGTAAAAGACTTAATACTGATAGTATAACAGTTAAGTCTGGTAGTATTAGTTAGTTCTGGCAGTACTAATATTAAGTTTGGCAGTACTATAGTTAGTACTGGTAGAGTGGCAGTACTATAGTTAGTACTGGTTGTGTTTAGTTAAGTCTGTTTATGTAACAGAATAGTAATAATAGTTATCTTAGAGATATCTTAGGAGATACCTTAGGAAAGGATATGCATTATCCTTTCACACGTTTTGTATAGCCTTTTAGGGTTTCCTTGGTGTATAAAAGGAACCCTACGTCATAGAGTTTCATATAACAAATAGTAGCATTGAAGCTTAATAGAAATTAATAGCAAAGTTAGTATTATATTATGTTATTCTTGATACTTGTGTTAAGATTCTGCATTAACACTTGGTATTCATTGTCAGTGTCTCTCACATAGTTGATTTGGATTTATTCAAATTAGCTATTATCTTACAAAGGCTATATAGATCCAAAAACCAAGGACCTGCAGACAACATGTTGAAGGGTCACAATGGTGCTTTTTACCTCATTTAGGAATTTCCAAGCAACACTTGGTGTAGTGTCATCCAAAAACTCTTCATTTGGTATTGAAATTGATTTAGAAACATTGGCCGTTTTGAAAGTATTTGAAAGATACAACTCTTCACGTGACTTGGCCATTTGAGAAACAAAAACCCCCGAAAGATGATTAATCTTTGTATAATTTGCTGGTTTTACTTCTTTGTTTATTAGTTTCATTTTTAAGCGACTCTCTTGAGCAAGTTCTAGTGTCTCCTCCGAATCATATATACAGTCGGAGGATCATGCTTCTCTAATAGAACTTTTCCATTATACAAACTCTATTATTTTTTCTGAGCTTGCTTAAGATAAAAAGGATTTTGATAACCCAAAGCCATTTTATGTTCGGAGTGGTAGAACGAGTCTGGCTTAGGTGAAAGCATGTGTATCGTTTGAATCGATTAACCAGTTTTGACCAAAATATTATATAATTCCTTTATCTTATTCTCTAGTTGAACTTGTTTATCAAGAAGCTCGTCTTCGTGTATTTTGAAATCAGACTTCAACCTTTTCTTTTCTTCAAGAAAAGAAGAAACGGTTAATTTTTCTTTTGAAAGTTGTTTATTTAAATTTGAAATTTCCTCATTCAAAGTCGTTATTTGTTTACCTGAACTTAAGTGAAGTGCATTTATCTTTTTAGTAAGATACTGCTTTTGATAAATAGACTGTTAATAACACCTTTCAAGTTTGTCATATTTTTCTTGACTGATTTCAAAACATTTTTCTTAATTTTTATATCTAGCAAGCTCAGTGGTCAATTTAGCATTTGTTTCTCTCATTTTGTAATTGACCATGTTGACTTTCTTAACTTCTGCAACTAAATTAAGCAATGATGATTCTTGGTACGCACGTGTTTCCTCAACAGTTACAGGATGTTGTTCTACTATTCCCCCACCTTGTTCCACACTAGAGACCTCAGAGATGACATTACTATCATTCTGTGGTACTTGGTGTGGTTTAGGAATGGGCTCGAGTAGCTCAGTATACTGCTCCTCTTGAGTAAACATATTAAATATCTCATCATTATAGCACTTGTCATGAAGTTGTACCTCAGCTGATCCGTCTAAGTCATAGACAGTAGCTTTGTCAGTCTGAGTACCCGATGTCGATGCTTGTTGCAGATTAGCCATCAAAATGCAGTTTGTATTAACTTCCTCAATCTTATCCAGATCCGCTGCAGCATCTATCAAGTCAAACTCCTCAGCTTGCAGTTGGATTCCTGCTTCTTTCTTTTGAGCAATCAGCAATTGAGTATGAAGATAAGCTGCATCCCTTCTCCTTGGTCTGACTGTGGAACTCCTAGCGAGATGACCCAATCCTCTGCAGTTGTAGCACCTTATCTGATTACCATTGTTCCCATTTGCATTACCCTCAGCCGGTACTACTACAACATTACCATTTCCATTCTGATGAGCTATACCCAGAACAACAATTACCCCATTATGATTTCTAACATTCTGAACACCCGGATTTTGAACTGCATTCTGAACAACCTGATTCCCTACATTCTGCCCAACATACTGTCTAAACTGATTCCCCCTATTTCCTCCAACCATCTGCATTTGATTATCTTGACCCAAATTCATACCTGGCTGAGCAATCTGCCTATTACGAGGGTTGGATGAAATTCTCTGGTTGTTGTTGGTTGTTGTTGGTTGGTGTAGAGTAGTTTAGTTTGAGTGCCTTGGCCATTAAAGCAAGTGCCGTGTTCATTGCAGCTGTAGGGTCTGTAATGTCTTTGAGATTTGGCATAGGTTGTTGCATGTAGTTCTGATTGAATGATGGTTGTGGGATATAGTTGTTGTTGTTGGGAAGTGGTTGTTGTATGTAGGTACTAGATGATGGTAGATCAGGGTGAAACACTGGATACTTGAAGGAATTGTTTGAATTGGCCATGAGTGCTAAAGGATCTTGTGTTTTTGCAAGTCGTTCAGCTCTTAGTTCATCTACCTCCTTTTGATTGTACTTCAAGAAGTCATACAACTGAGTGTAATCTGCTGTATGCAAGTCCTTTGTTTGATGAACAATGGTAACATGCCGACTCCATTCTGGTTGTAAGTTGTTTAGGAACTTGAGATTACTGGCAATCTTTTCTGGAAAGTGTTTATTTCTCTTGAAATCATTCATCAGTTTTGAGAAACGATGATAGTAAGACTCAATCGATTCCCCATCAGTGGAAGTAAACCTTTCCCACTCATTAAACAACTTAGCTTTCTTCTCTTGAATTCCAATGTCAGAACCTTTCATCATCTGCTGAACACGTAACCAGATTTCTTGAGCAGTTTCACAACTATCAACAGCAGCATAGATGTCTTCGGGAAGACCGAGGAGAATGGTTTGAATTGCTTGATCATCAGCTTCCATTTGCTTAATTTCTGCTTCCGTAAGTTCATCATCAGTTTGTTCATGAAACGTTTCAGGAACAGGAACTGTACGGGCTGGATCACCTGGTTTAGGAATCATTCGTCTGACATATGGACCATTCATAATGGAGTTGTAGATTAACTTTCCATTTGGTCTGCTCTTAGCATAACAGAGAAGACGTGATGACCATGGAACATAGTTCTCTTTGTTAAGCATAGGAGGGCGGTTTTCAAAACCGGCTGCATAAATGTCTTGTTGTGTCGACATTCTCAAAGTGATGTGAAATGATAAGTATGGATCGTTTAAGTGATTGTGATTATGATTTGCTTTTGATTGAATTTGAATTGATTAAGTCCTTGTGATTGTTTGTTGTTATGGTTCAAGTTGTTTTGATTAGACAGTGAGTAATAGATTCCACCTGATGCGCGGATCAACCTTTGAGAAAAATTGGGCAGCATAACAACTCGCTAGAACTAGAGAATTTGTCTTCAAATAAACCTGTAACTCGCTAGACCTTGAAACCTATAACTTGCTAGATTTCCAAATCTTTAACTCGCTGAATCTTCCAACTCTCTAACTCGCTGGACTTTCAGATCTCTAACTCGCTGGACTTACTCGCTGCACTAACTCGCTACGTTAACTCGTTGTACTAACTCGCTGCACTAACTCGCTGATGCCAAACAAGTCACTTTCGAGCAAGTACACGAGTCGCTTTCGTACCTGTTTGTCCTGTTCCACATTTTAGCAAACAAACAAAGCAATTTTGACAACTCGCTACTAAGGATCTCCCCTAACTCACTAGATAGAAAAGGTTTAGGAAATTTTCGAATAAGCTCAAAAAGCACAATAAGCTGTCTATATAAGCTGACCAACTTCAAAGTAAGATACTATGGCACGTTTAGAACATAAAAGTACAAACCTAATTCGAATCTAGCCACAAACAAAGCACGATTCTTGATTTTTTCTCACAAAACTTTTCGAACCAAAAATAAAACAAATAAGCTATGTTTGATTCTAAAATAAGCACGTTTAAGCTATGAATAAGCTAAGTAGCTAAAGCTTAACACCAACTTACGAATCAATAAGCACAAACCAAAAAAACATGGCTAGGAGAAAACGAAAAAAACAAGGACGAATTAAACAAAGACATAAGCTAGGAGATAAGCTCGAATAAGCTATCACAATCACTAACAAACCATGAGCTCTTGATACCACATGTTGGCTTATCACTTCACAATCACACATACAATTTACTTGAGGTTTAGAGAGAGGAAAGTTTAGAGAGAGAAGTAAACAAAAACAAAATGGTTGAACATTAAGAAAAGAGCACCACCCTCTCCACAAAGAGGAGAGGGCTTAGATAGTAACAAACATGGGCCGGCCTAGGGTTTAAGTGGTCTTCCTAGGTCGGGCTTGATATCTAACGCGCTTTAAAGCCCGTAACTAATGCCCGTTTAGTTTCTAGAATTCCCGTGAGCATACACTAGACACATACAAGGTTCGGGAGTCTTAATGACCCTCACTTTACATAGTACTGGGTCTAACACTATAAACTATGAATACAAGTATTTTTCCAACTATATGCTATCCTGATATATTATTTCTTAAGTTACCTCCATTTTCCCATAAGACATCCTAGTATCTTTTTGGGTAATAGCTCCCAGTATCTCTTTGGGTAATAGCTCTCAGTGTCTATTTAGGTAGTAGCTCCCAGTATCTCTTTGGGTAATAGCTCCTAGTATCTCTTTGGGTAGTAGCTCCCAGTATGTCTTCGGATAGAGGATCCTGGTTCTATTAAGTTTAAATATGTGATTCTTGAGCTTAGGGCAATAATACTATTTTCCACAATAATATTGTTTTCCATAATAATATTGTTTTCCACAATAATACTGTTTTTCCATAATAATTGTACTCATTGCAATTATTACACTTATGGGTGTATAAAAACGTAACCCACTATTAAACTTGTACTTAACTATTATAACTGAAAACCTATGAATTTCACTCAACCTTTGTGTTGACCCTTTTAGCATGTTTATCTCAAGTAATTGACCAACCTATGGCACGGAGTGGCACGGACTTGAAGATGGCCAAACTGTTATCATTCGAACTTTATGTTTCTAGATTTTGGGACCTCCTTTGTAAAACTCTGATATGATATTAAATGATAACTAAATTTTTCAAAATGTCTCTTTTGAGTCGTTTTCTATGATTATGCCTGTTGATTCATGAATTAATACCTCAGGTTAGCTTCCGCTGCTATATGTCAAAAATGGGGGCGTTACACGTTGTGACGATACCTGATGATTAAACTAGAAAATAAACGGCGAAAGTAGTCAAAAACGGCACACCAGATTTCAATGGGTTATAACTCTTAAAATTTATATAGTAACCACTGTTGGTGTAAAAGAAAAGTTTTAGATAACTCTTTAACTTCAAATTGGCAGGTTGAAATAGCCTTAACAGACTTACTGTTTAAGAGTTACGACCGTTTTCCCAAGACTGTAGTAATCTGGAAATCTATCAGCTTTGGTACTTGATTGTACTTTGACCATTTGACCTTATTTTTTTAAAACCGAGGTGATCGGACCCACATATCGGATAAATAGACTCATTTACCTTTCCAAAAACGTAAAAACCGAATAATGAATACTTACAACTTATGAGATATGGGCTTATTAAGTGGACTAAACCACAAAATTCTAACAAGCCTATATTATTGGGCTTACAACTAAATTAAAACTTTGGCATCTTTTGGGCCCAATTGATTTATAAAATTTATAAACTCTAAGTACAATGCTATAATCTATATAAATTTTTTATAAAAACTTATTTATACTTATTGTGTAATATTTATAAATCCTAAGACGCGACATTATTTTTAGGTTGCATCTAGGACTTTTCCCGACTCTCGACGCTTATTTCTCTTTATTTTTCATCTTATTGTTAAAGTTAAGTTCATAGCACCACTTTTACTCATTAACTGTTTTATAAACTCCTTAGGGGAGATACATGCTACATACTTTAACTTATGAACACAAGTGTTTTAAACTGTATGATTTTCCTGATATATTATTGCCTAAGTACCACTACTGCCATTAAGTCCCCTAAATCATGAAACGTTAATTACTTCTTATGAAGTAAACGCGAATGTTGTGAATAGATCTATTAAGACTGACAGCCCGTCTGGGTATGCAACAACTAATACCACGTCAAACGGACGCATTTAACATTTAAAGTAATACTTGGGTGTTAGGTAGAACATTAAATTTCGGGGCACAAATCTAAAAGACTATGGTTTGCATAACGTTAACGTTCAGGTGTCATGAGCTTAGTGCAATAATAAATGCTTTCGACTCTTGAATGTGTTTCATTAGTCAACTATTTCATGAAATCTTGTGGTCCACTGCTTTACTTATAAACCTATGAATTTCACTCAACATTGTTGTTGACATTTTTAGCATGTTTATCTCAGGTCCTTAAGATGTTATCTTAGAAGGAAGTCGCACGGCATAATTTAAAGGCTTTGAATATCATTACCATTCAAAATCTTTTTTATAAAACCGTTTATGTAATGTATAAATGTTGGGACCTCTCTTTGTAAACTCTGATGTTTAAATTAATCGAATGTGTAACTTTTCAAAACGTCTAATTTAGAGGTCGTTTAATGTAACTTGTACTTTGTGCTATGAATGAATACCCTCGGTTGTCTTTCGCTGCTATTCAAAATCTGGAGGTGTTACAGATTGGTATCAGAGCACTGGTTATAGATAACTATGTTGCATTTAGAACCTAGACTATAACTACTATATATATTAGGAGCCTCTAATTGCCTTATACAATATCCGTGCATGTATACTTCTTGAATGCCTATGTTGCTATATTTATAGCACCACTATTAAAGTATTATATAATGGCTATTTATATAAATACTTGATTTGCTTTTCGATTACTCATGTTTATTTTTAAGAGCGTCGTATTTATTTATATAAAAGTAATTTATATAAATGTTGACTATTTTCGATCACTTATACCTACTTACCAAAGCATTACTATATCTTTATATAAAGATTATTTATATAAATACTAAAGCTCTTCCAAGACACTATGAATGACACAATGATCTCTAAAACTTTTCTTAAGACATTATGAGTTACACAATGGTCTCGTTTATTTTCAAGCCGTTGTGAGTGATACAACGATCTCTAAAACCTTCTCAAGACATTGTTAGCGATACAATGGTATCTAAAACTTCTTATGATTTTCCATAATACCATTTTTGATGACATTGAAACTTGTCATAGTCTTCCGACCCCACTGATTTCTTACTATTCGACTTCGAAGACGAGTTTGAACATCCATTCTATACTTTTGAAACACCTACGTCATCTCATGACCGCTGTCTAGAAATATACTGATTAATTTAAACACGACTTCAACCCGTCGTCTCATAACATTTCATTTTTGAAACACAACTTTTGGAACCTAAATGGAAATAAAGGAAAAGCTTGCGGAAACTCTAACGTCATTATAGATCATGCTAATGCTTAAGGAGAGATATTCGTGCCTTGCCTAGTGAGACCTAAGTCAAAAACTTATTGGACCATATTCCCCTAAGAGATTTGCCCTAGTACATACCTATAAATTTCGTTGTATTGTATGGGTGTTTTTAAATCCTTTATTAATTTTATGTGTCATAACGATTCCGTCCATTACCCTCCCTGAATTATTACCACTTTATAAACCATTTCACTATTATCTTATAAACTATATTATTATCATCCTATAAACTATCTTGTTGTCAACTTATAAAAAACATCACTTTCATCTTATGAACTGTTTTGTTATTTTAAAAATCGTTTTGGATATTACCTTATAAATAGTATGAATTATACCAATTAACTCTGAAAAACATAACACTAGTTTGATAAAAATGAGCATTGTATCATTAGTCCTTAATTATACGTAGCCTGATCACCTATGTATAATTCAGGAAGGACCATGTTATGCTGGAAGTAGTCACCTTAAAATTTTATCAAAATCAATTTTCTTCATATATTCCCAAAGGTAAAACCTTTTTAGTGTATATACATTATTTGTGCAAGACATATTAGTAAGCATACTAGCTAAGTGGACATTACACAATCTTGTAGAATTAATCCCATCTCACACCACATCCTCAACCGAAATATCAAATTACATCACTAGTCACCCTAGAACAATCTCTCAACCAAAGCTGTTACATTAGTTGCTGCGTCCTATGGTTAAGACCTTTGAGGCTGCCAATAAAAAATACTACTAGGAGCATGATGAACTTATTCCTTTTAATTGGGTTATAATCAAGAAAATTAAGAAATTCCTACACCATCGAATTTACTAATGGTCATGAAGTTAAAGCTAAAGGCATAATAATCGCAAGTACATAAAACCTAGCTGATAGAAGTTTCATATCCACTACTTTAAGCCTTCTAGATGATATCACCTCAACTACCTTAGACACTAAGCACGCTATTGAATTAACTAACGAAAAGTTAGTAGGAGCCGATACCATACCAAGAGGTTGCACCTTAAATTTTCTTAACCACATGTTCAACGTCGACCTAATGCCCATAGAATTGGGAAGTATCAATGTCATTTCTGGAATAAACTAGTTGACCAAATACTACGCCGTAAATATTTGTGATGAAAAACTCGTTTATATTCTCTTCAACAACGAGACATTAGCAATTTGAGATGATAGGACCAAGGATAGACATGATTTCTGGTACACATCGCAAAGGAGAAGAGGGAGGAAAAGTCAGAGAAGAAGCGACTTGAGGATGTACCTATTGTACGGGATTCTTCGAAAGTCTTTCTCAAAGACTTGCCTGGATTGTCGTTGACTAGACAAGCTAAATTTTAAACATATCTTGACAAGTTTATGATCGTGTTCATTGATGATATTCTAATTTACTTCCGAAGCAAGTACCCTCACTTTTTCCTAAACACCCTGCTAGTTGGCGACACTAATTGAACTCCGAGGATAAAGTTCCCTTAACGGGGGTAGACTATAACAATTCGTAATTTCTGGTTCGTTATTTAATCTCTTACTTTTACTATTTATTTTAATTTTACATAAAATTACTTTTACAAGTAACCGGATAGGTTATGCCGTGTACGTCGTAACACATACATTTAATATGAACCCGACTTTAGACTATGTTTAGTCTACATGTTTTACGTACTTTGATCACCTTATATATATATATATATATTTATTATGTCAAACTTTTATTTTCCGTGTTTACGTAAACTTTGCACGTTCACTTAATATTATAAAAAAAATTAACTTAAACATAATACACCTCATGGGACACTTGTTCCATGAGTGTATCACTTATGCTACAAAAATGACAGATATTTGCCAACTCTTGCATGCTAGAACCACCTCACTACTACCTCCCTTTCATTCACTCTATCCTTCTCATATCAAAAATCTCAGACACATCTTTCTCTCTTTTCTCTACTTCAAAAATGGCTGCCATAACACAAGTAGGAAGGGGTATTCAAGCTTAGATAAACTAGTTGAAATCTTGATTTGGTTCTTGTATTATAATCATCTTTATTTTTCTCCTTTGTAAGGATCATTGTTTTCCTTATTTTACTTGTAATTTAATTATATTATTTATTTCATTTCTGAGATTTATATGCATTTTACATATTTCATGTATTTATTTTATAAGATTTGGCATTGTACTTAGTTTTGAATCAAGAAAAAATATAGAAAAATATGATTTGATCAAAAATTATTGGGTCAGTTTTGACCAGTAGGGTAAACAAAGTAATTTATAAAAAATAGTGGAATTTGAAGGTTAGATAAAAATATAGGCTTGTAGATCTAGGTTTTAGCTTCAATTCCCCTGGTGGCACTCGTTGTGACAATACCCGATGATTAAACAAGAAAATAAACGGCGAAAGTAGTTAAAAATGGCACACCATATTTCAATTGGTTATAACTCTTTAAAATTTATACAGTAACCACTGTTGGTGTAAAAAGAAAAGTTGTAGAGGACTCTTTGACTTAAAATTGGCAAGTTGAAACAGCCTTAATGGACTTACGGTTTAGGAGTTACGTCCGTTTTCTCGAGACTGTAGTAATATGGAGATCTACTAGCTTTGGACAAATAGACTCATTTACCTTTCTGAAAATGTAAAACCCGAATAATGAATACTTACAACTTATGAGATATGGGCTTATTAATTGGGAAAAACTAGAAAATTCTAACAAGCTCATATTATTGGGCTTACAACTAAATTAAAACTTTAACATCTTTTGGGCCCAATTGATTTATAAATTTATAAACTTAAAGTACAATGCTATAATTTATATAAGAACTTTATAAAAACTTATTTATATTTATTGTGTAATGTATATAAATCCTAAGACGCGACATTATTTTTAGGTTACATCTAGGTCTTTTCCTGACTCTCGACGCTTATTTCTCGTTATCTTTCATCTTATTGTTAAAGGTGAGTTTATAGCTCCACTTTTATTGATTAACTGTTTTATATATTCCTTTAGGAGATACATGCTACTTACTTTTACTTATGGACACAAGTGTTTTAAATTTTATGTTTTTCTTGATATATTATTGCCTAAGTACCACTACTGCCATTAAGTCCCTTAAATCATGAACCGTTAATTATTTCTTATGAAGTAAACGTGAATGATGTGAATAGATCTATTGGGACTAACAATCCCCGTCCGGGTATGCAACAACTAACACCACGTCAAACGACGCATTTAACATTTGAAGTAATACTTGGGTGTTAGGCAGAACATTAAATTTCGGGACACAATTCTAAAAGACTAGGGTTTGCATAATGATTCGTTGATAGTATACACTTAAAATACACAAGTAAGAATCAATGATAAAAAGATTCCGGAAGAGATATTCCCGGGTCGTATGTCCCAACGAGGCTGCAATTGAAATTTATCCTGGTTTGATGAGAAATTGAATGATGGAAACACTGATATAATTATAACTAAAATTAATAAAATCTAATTTAATCTACGGGAAAACAAGCAAAGGAAATGGGGATCTTAAAAACTACGGGAAACAAAATTAGGTATAGGGAAATCCTAAAATTAAGTCTACACTAAAATACGGGGAACAGAAATAGGTATCGGGAACCCTAAATACTAAAAATTAAGAAAATAAATGCTAAATTAAATTAAAAATCAAAATTAAATTCTAATTAACTTAACTTGAAAAATAAAGAAAACTAGAACTAAAACGGAGGTCGTTTGAATGTAAAACGAAAAGAAACGGTAAAACGCACCCGGTAAAACGGGTCTAAAACTGAAATTTAAGAAAAATAAAGCCTATACTAAATTTTATATTTTTCCTAGACACTAAATGACAAAAGAAAATTTTACAAAAAAGAAAAATATTTTTTTATTAATTTTTGGATTTTTTATGAATTTTTAAAGATTAAATGAAAAAAGTGGGTCCCCTGCCAATATTAGGGTCGACATTGTCGACCCTAATTTTTGGCCGACCCTAAACCCACATTTTGTTGTAGTGATAGCTTGAATTCATTTCATGACATATAAAACCAAAATAAAAATTATTTAAGCCATCAATAAAAACCGACGACCTAAAGGGAAAAAAGGCGACATGCCCCGCATATGTTTCATGATTTCACATGGAATCGACAAATGCAACTTTAAATATCAAAACCTAACAGACGCAATCTAGATTTATGCCTCCGCATAGAAGACTCACCACGACCATAAGCCAGTGGTTCCTGATTGTTGCTACTTGCTCCATCTCCAGTTCCCGTTGAAGCTGGTTGTATCTGTTGTCTCGAGACATCACTGTCATGCATAGGTAGGGAACCATCGGCTGCAGGCCCACCACTTGCATCACCATCTTCGGTATTAGTAGTTACTGTATCTTTCCGACAAGGAATGTCAACTCCCAAAACCCTAATTGTATGATTAGCATTCTGCTCTGCGTCGCCACTGCCTCCGTATTGAGATCCCTCACCGCCACCACCACTACCACCTTTAGGATTCGGTATTGGATAAATTGGTTTCAATGGTGCACCGTGACCGACTATTGGTGAATATGTGTCGTCAAGCTCCTGTTCACTGTCACTACTAGAAATTACAATATACTCAATTATAGTACTTCTATCACCACCACCTTCTTCTTGTATCACATCTTTTGTTTGTTTAATTATTTTTTTATCAATAACAAAGCCGTCATTGTTACCACCATCACCCTGAGGCTCGCTTTTGCTACTTTCACCACCATCACCTTCATGTTCTGTAACCTCCTTCAAAGCATCTACTTGCTTTATACCCCCATCAACAACAAATGCACCTTGAGGCTCACTTGGAGCCTTAATCACAGGTATTTTAGCTCCGTCTTTCTCCTTCACAGGGTCTTCCTCGCTTGCTGATGTGGCAAGCGGCAATCTACCTTCGGATGGTCTGCACAACACCAAACCTAATCAAAACCCTATATTTTGACTTTTTTCATAAAGGTAATCCATGAAAACCCTTTTTCTAACGGCATACTTAAATTTGTAATCCAATCAATCCAAAACAAACTAAGCTAATAAAACCCTAAAAATTCATCATTCTTTTTTTGTTTTAACTAATACTGTATGATGAAAAACTTAAAAAAAAACTCAGGTAATGTAAAAATGGAAAGATAGATGAACATTTAATTGCCATAAAGAAATAAAAAGACCATTAATTACTGTACTTTAAAATTTTATAAAAAATACACACACTGCTTATCAACAAAAACACACACATTCACAAAGTAAAAGGTCTCAAACACACAAACCTCATTGCCACTGGTGACATAGATGCACCATGAGCGACCTCGTCGTTAGCTGTACTAGACGATTTCTTCTCAATTTGAGCAATCTCCGTTTTATTTGACTCTCCAGAGTTTGCAACATCAGATCTAGAACGAACTCTCCTATCATCACTAGGACCAATCTCTTCTGATGTGGTATCATCTGCGTACAAAAACCGGTCCCTTTTCTTAAAAGGTACCGCTTGTGGATCATAAGTTCGCTGATATGGCTTTATGCTAGGTCGACTTCGATTCATTTTAGATCGTTTTCTTCTTTGCACTATAAGTTTTTTTAGAGAGAGGTGATGGTTGTGAATTGTGATAAAATGAAGAGGTGCATGAGGTGATACTATATGGGCAAGAAACATGAATACTTCACATGTTAATTTAATTCCTATTTAAATAAATTTTTTGAAACATTTGCTAAAAGCCAAGGCGGGATTAATTTGATGTAAATATAATATAGTTTTTGAAAGAAAATGACGAAAATGCTAACAAGCCATGTATTAATTGTGAAGATTGTAACGTAAACTTAATCTTATTACTTTTTCCATTTTGGCATTTTCTTTTCGGAAGATAAGGTCATCTATTATGGTTAAAATTTATAAAGCTTTGTAAGTGTTCTATCTCATCACATTAATAAATTATAAACTTTTTGAGTTTATAGACTTTTTCTCATTATGATAAAAATATGTTACAACTTTATAAATGCTCCACATTACATATGCATTAATTGTGTTGAGTTTATGAAGAGACCTAAGAACTAAGACATTTTCATGTCATCTAAATTTATCTCCTTAGTTGAAACAAGATATAAACCTTTTTAAGTTTTTTAAACCTTTACCACTACAACATTCGATGCTTTCCCCAGCAACATTCCAACCTTTTCGCCAGCGACATGTCGCTGGGGAAACCTATCCCCAGCGAAATGTCGCTGGGGAAAAGTTGATGGGGTAAGCTCGATGGCAAAACGTTCCCCAGCGACAATCCCCAGCGAAAAGTGGGCCCCACGTATTTTTTGGTCAAGGAATTGGTGCCACGGTGGCAGTATCTTCCCCAGCGACATGTCGCTGGGGAAAAGTCTGATTAAAACCAAATATTTATAGTTAATAATAAAATCTTAAGTTAATTGCAGACGTTTCCCCAGCGACATGTCGCTGGGGAAAATCCCGCTAAAGGACAAAACTCTCGAGGCGAAAAGCGTTGAAAAGTCAAACTCAAAGGGACCTTTCCCCAGCGACATGTCGCTGGGGAAACGTCTGCAATTAACTTAAGATTTTATTATTAACTATAAATATTTGGTTTTAATCAGACTTTTCCCCAGCGACATGTCGCTGGGGAAAATCCCGCTAAAGGACAAAACTCTCGAGGCGAAAAGCGTTGAAAAGTCAAACTCAAAGGGACCTTTCCCCAGCGACATGTCGCTGGGGAAAAAAATTCCATTTTACTAATAATAGCCAAGTCTACATGTAATTAAAGCACCATCTTTAAAGAGAAACATAAATTCATCATTAATACATTGCAACTCTCATCTAACAACCCACAAAATCATATTATATAAATTTTGATATAAATAAGTAATAACAAAAAATATAAAGTAAACTGGAAAAATCATCCATGTGGTTTGTCAAACGTGGCACTAATCATCCCTATCAGAAACTATTGACAAACATCATCCCTGAGAGCCAAATGTCCGTTAAAAATCATCCTTATTAGGGATGAATTATGCAAAAAGTTTAACAAAAAGTTTTGCAAACATCATCCCTCTAGGGATGTAAAGTGCCGCACATTTGACCTCTCGAGGATGATACTTGCCAATAGTTTTTGACAGGGATGATTAGTGCCACGTTTAACAAACCACACGGATGATTATTTGCAGTTTACTCAAAAATATATTTAAAAAATAGGTTTTTATGGATGTGTTTGTCAAAAGTAGCAGTGAGCATTTAATAATGAAATGACAACTTTTTTGGCGTTATCCGATAGGTGTTGGATATGGTTCGAAAAGCTTGTTGGAACAATAGAGGGAACGCAATGTGGAAGATGATTACGACCCATACGATGATATATGTATGAAGGTCAGGAAATTTCCTAACAATATATGAACTATATGTAATAATTTGGATATAAAGGTGTGTGGTCGGAAGAAGAAATAGAGCTTTTGACGTTATGCGATGTCATTTGTAATCTAGTCATAATTGTACCTTTATTAGGGAAGTAATTTGCCTATGTAACGAGCTGAGGTGTGGGATTTAGCCACATCCGTTGTACCGAAAGAGTTTTTGGAGTAATAAATTTACCAGGATAACCCTTTACCAAAAAAAGTAGTAGTGAGCATTAGCTGTGAACAGTAGCCATGAGCAGTAATTGTTCTAGTTCATAGTTCTTTTGTCACAGCTTCTTAAACAAGCACTAGATAATTAGCCTTCCTAAAAAATAACACAGTTCATCACTCCTTTGCCAAACGACAAATAAAATCAAAATGCTCACATCTGATTTTGCCAAACAATCACTAAAAATCAAATTGCTCATTACTCACCATTCACCGTCCCAAAAAGCTCGACACCGCTCCGTGCCAAACATACAGAAGTAAACCTTTTTAAGTATAAAGGTTATAAATGCACAAGACCCTTTGAAACCTAAATTATATCGCGATTTAGGTTTGTACGTGTTCCTTATTTTGGATCTTTTTCTAACGGATAATTTTACTATGAAAGATGCTAGTGAAAAAGAGCATAATCGAGTTACAAAGTGTTTAGTAAAGCCGATTTAGGATCACATGTCCAATCAATCCAATCTAGATTAAATTTAGTAATCAATGTGAGAGTGTCTTAACGTACACTTTTAGGAAGCCTCAAATCAAAATAAAGCTAATTCCTAAAGTGCCATAAGACCCAACTAGGCTGTGATAACCGTCACATAATATTAGAACATATCTTTGTTTGGTTACTCGGGGCTACCATATCCGAAGAGATTAAATAGTTTATGACATGTGGATATTCGATAAAACCCCACCTATTCGGGGACCATATTCAAAATGTGTCAGGCAACCGAACATTCCACAAGTGTTGATTCATTTCCATATCTTTGTCATAAACTTGTCATCGAATCAAATCTAAATTTATACTATGAACATTTAGATTCCATCAGGTAGGTAATCGGTCAATCCGAAGACAAAAAGTGTGAATGTTAACCTAAATGAGGGGAACTTTGTTGTGAGAGAACTAGCGCGAGAAGTGCAACTAGAGTCTCTGTATTTATTCAGTTTGTTGATGGTGTTCTTTTTGTTGGCAAGTGGTGAAATTATTACGTGAAATCATTAATTTACATATTAAGATGTTATCATGTCTCTTCAGAATTAAAAGATACCATAACAAAGAGTTTCCTTTATGGTGTTGGTGTAGTTTATGATAACATTAGCATCACTACTAGAAAATTGACTTTCACCAACGGATTTTCTGACTGATAATTTCCCGTCGCTAATTTATTGAACCAACCGACGGCTTTCCGACGCCATACCAACAACAGCCATACTCCTCGTTAATCAGTTGGAAAAGTTCTATTTTTTCTAATATAAACCACATCTCATTTAGTTTCCCTTCTCTTACTACAACACTGGAAACTTTTAGCTAAGACCCTTGTCGTAGCTAAAGGTGTTAAAATGTCGTCACAAAACTTCATCGCGACAACATGTCGTAGCAAAATGTGTTGTCGCAAAAGGCTCGTCACAGAAAGTTTTGGTGACAGCAAAGCGGTAACTTTTAGCTACAACGCGGGGCCCACCAAAAAAAGCAACACAAAACAGTGACTGAGCTGGCATTGTACATTCAGCGACGACTCACGTCGTCGCTAATTTAATTTTTGCAATTTGATTGTTTTGATTATTTTTAAGTATATAAATATATATAATATAAAAAAGCATTATTTAAAATTGGCGGAAAACATCTTAGCTACGACTTCGTCGTCGCTAAAACCGCCTCTCAGCATTGTATGCTCTCATTTTTTGTGACGACAAATGCAAATTTAGCTACGGTTTTTGTCGTCGATAAAGGTGCATGTTATGAAAAGAACAAATACGGAAAAAATCTACCAAAATCAAACCTGGAAATCACCTAAAAACTGTAATACAAAATGCATCCGTCCATTCATTCATAAAGAACCAAAGTAAGTCATAGTATTCGTTTATAACGATACAATTAAGCTTATACATAGAGTAATCCGATAATGCAAATAAAAAAAAGAGATAAATCAATACAAATACTAATAACCTACATAATCCCTACTCGTCATAATAAATATCGACATCATACTCACGATTACCATCGTCACTACCATTATTATCTTGTTCACCACTTTGGCTAGTTTCAGGATCAAGGGTCGGGGTGTAACAATTACCAAGGCCAGGAGGAGTAGAACTAGGGGCGGGAGAAGTAGAGCTAGGTCCGCCAGGAGTAGATATAGAACCGGGAAACAGTTGAGGAGTGTATAAATCGGGAATCTGAAACTGTGAAGGAGTACCTTGTTGATGATTGAAGAAATCCACAAATTTTTTCAAGACGTTTGGTTGACTTTCAAATGCTTTTCTTTGCTCCTCTATTTCCAAAGCATGTTGCCTCTTCCGGTCTTCTAATTGCTCTTGGGTACAATAATCTGTGTCCGGTTGTGATCTCCTAGAATCCGAATTGCCCGTACCCGCTAACTGCCTACCCACACCCGCTATATGCGCACGATTTGTGCTTTTAAGGACTTCATCCAAGATTTCTATATCCGTCTTGGTCGGGATGGTTTTGGCGGCGATTGCATCTTGGATTGCCTTCATTTCTGCCTGTGTAGTTAAAAAAACGAAAGTTAATATAACAATGACGAAAAGACTCAATTAAGAGGCAATGATCTCATGGCATGTCGTCGTCTTAATAATGATTAGCAATGCACATTGTGTGTTTACACTAGATTGGATCACAAACTATATGAGTGACCCGCTTACTAGTTGTTAATAAAAAGAAATAATGAAGACTATATACTCATCTAGACATCGCATAAAATAGTGCAATATGTAATAGTTATGCAAAATAGGTTTTATTGGGTCTAGTTTGATACTTTGTTGTGTTGATTTGGAGTTATATATAGAGATCTCAATGTTGTCTTATTTAGTAGCAAAGTTAGATTGATCAGTACCTTAAAAACTATTTGCTATAAATACTTTTCGATCTTTTTAGTGTGTTAAATAAGTTATGCTTGATTGATTGGCAATACTTGATAGATTAGGATATATGTCTTTTTTTATAGATTATGAATGGACTCTTTTTTAATTACAAAGTGGATGTGTTTAAGGAATGCTATTTTTTCTTTCTTTTTTAATTTTGAAGAATATAAAAATCTTTGTATGTTATATAATCGAGACTTCAAATTGATTCTCTATGGAATGATGGTTAAAGACATGTTGAGTTTTGGTCCTTTGATTTATAGTGAGGAAAAATGCCCAAGCTTATCTGGCTGGTCCTGGCAATTAGAGAAAGGTGTACCAATAACTGAACATAGTCAACTATAGTGTACGTAGATGGTTTATGTATAGATATTTTACTATGATCATGAAGTGTAAATACTTTTGTGTTTTTTAGTTGCTTGGACACAAACATATTATGTGTTTGCAATATAAGGCATAATGTTGAATACTATTACATGTTGAATACCATATTTTGTCATATTTGTTCAGTTTAAATAAGATGTAAGTAGTACTAATTTGTTCTTCATAGGTGTTTGGTATCGTGTTGTGAGAGTGACTTGATATTTATTTTATAAGTGTCTAGATAATCAACTTATAACTTCTTGGTATAGTGCTTATTTTGGTGTTACTTTACACGTTTGGTGGTTTGGATTTCTTATGATAATTACTTACGTTCTAATTACGTATATATTATAATAAGCTATTTTAATTGTGTTTGGGTACTCAAACTATTCAACAATGATAAATCCAAAAATATAAACCATAAAATCTATAATAACTAAATGAATACTTTCATAAAATTCTATGTTTAAACCTTGTATGTGCACGAGTATAAAACTAGTTCATTCTATATAAGTTATAAAATAATTAATTTTATGATATTGATATACCCTTACATTAAAGAGTCCATCTATTTATTAATAAACTAGAGCAATTTCATAAATACCCAAAATAAACATTACAATTTTATATTTCAATGAACACATCTTAAACTGGAGCAATTTCAACTGTTTATATATTATTTTAAATTTAAATTAAACTTCTACATACTCTTTTAATACAAATATTATATAATATTTAATAAGTGATATTTTGATTATAGGGAATAATGTTTAAAGAAAAAAAATTAAAAATATAAGATTGTTAGGTGGCACACTACGCTATTTTCCACATATCAAGACATGTCACTTTTAGCGACTACAATGGTCTTTGTCCGCACATTCCCTCCCCTGTACCACCGGTATATATCCCAAGCTATAATGGCGAGGTATGTGGCGGCGAGTCAACAACAAATTTAGACGTTGTATGAATATTTGATGAATGCAAACATCCCGCTGCCACCGCCGTCATGCTTGACCCCAGTCAGTTTATTGGTGATGTTGAAGATGTTACCCACCCCGAAGATGAGCAAGACAGTATGTACTTGTTTCGGTTAGTTTGTTGATCAATTTATGCTTTTGAGAATTTTTATTTATGTCATTGAATAATATATGTTTTTGTTTTTGTCGTTGGACAAATTATGGAATGTCATCTGTATGACTTAGTGTTTGCGTTGATTTAAAAATATGAAAATTTGGTTGTGAAAATAGGTCAAAAGACCTGGGGAAATGGCCGAAACAGCATGTCGGTTAAAACCTGCAAAAACTTTTAGCGACTACATGTCATCACTAAAGGTGGTCGTCGTTTTATGCCTGAAGACCTTTAGCGACCACTTGTAGTCACTAAAAGTGATCGTTAAATATTTTGGTCAATATAAGTGAAGATTTAGTGACTACTTAGTCGCTAAAAGTGGCCGCTAAAATATTTTTTCATGTTTGTTCGTTTAAATAAGATGTAAGTAGTAGTAATTTGTTCTTCATTGGTGTTTGGTATCGTGTTGTGAGAGTGACTTGATATTTATCTTATGAGTGTGTAGATAATCAACTTATAACTTATTAGTAAAGTGCTTATTTTGTGTCATTTTACATGTTTGGTGGTTTGGATTTCTTATTATAGCTACTTATGTTCTAATTGCGTGTGTGTGTGTCTATCTATATAGGGTGGGGTTATAATAAAAAGAATGTTATAATAAAAAAGGTAGGAAGGAATCTCAGCCATTGGATCATATTTGACTAGATTTAACTAGATCAAAAAGTGCGGTGGCATTTTTGTGAATAATGTAAACTTCAGGGACAAAACTACTATAGCATATTTGAGATCTCTCGTCATTTGTCTTGAACCAGATCTCAAAGTCTATTTCTCTCTCTATACTTTCACGCTTTCTCTCTTTTAAAATTCATACAAATCTTCATCATATCTATCTTTAATCGAATCAATATCGCATCATCTCATCATAATCAAATCCTTGACGAATTTACCACATCTTAAACATTCAAATGATGATGAATCGTTGTTGCATCAGTTTGTTAACAACTATGAAGACGAATCAAGAACATCTTAAACGACATCGTAAGTTGATTTATGAACCTTAGTTTTGTTAGTGCGTCATTTTGTTAATTTTCTTTTACTAAAAGTGTATTTTTTTATCAATTTAAGTTCGTTATTTTTGATTTGATGGAGTAGGTTATCAAATATCTTGAAAAAGTGTTGGGATGTGTATGTTTATGTGTCAAAATGTAGAGAAAAAAAGATACAAAACGTGTTTAGGAAAGTTGAACACAAGGTGTT
>BQNB010118975.1:8406-20898 GCA_026074375.1 Tanacetum coccineum
GGTTTGCCGTTGAAAGAGAGTTTCATCGGTTTGTTCGGAAGCGGAAGGCATGTGGTAGTTTTGGTAGTTGAGAGGACCAAGAGAGTTAAGGTAGGTGGTAGGAGATGGAGTACTTGCATGAGAAGTTTCAACATCATCATCATTATCATTGTGTTGATGAGATGACGTGCTTTGATGATGAGAAGATGAAGAAGATACGGAATGACGTGCCTTGCCACGATCACTTCGAGATCGTCGAGTTTGTTTTAGGGCAAGAGGACGCCTGACTCAATCAACAATGTCATAAATGCCATTGTCAAGATGAGGATATGTTTCCATGACGTGTCGATAAAGACGAGTAAGAAATATGCCATATGGAAGATTTGCGGTTGAAGTAGCTCTAGCACATTGGATTCTTTTGACGAAGAAATAAGCAAGATTGCATTGTTCTTCAATAACAACACAATACAACATGTGAGCAAGACAAGCGGGAAGATGGTCCCGATGTCCTCCTAGTCCGAACACATTCTCTCGAATGAGTTCTTCCCATTGCTTCATGTCGGGGCTTAATTCTTTGGTGAGAATTTGATTTGGATTGAGAGAGACCGTTTGACTTTTAATGGTACGGTCAACCATGACACATTCCAATTCAAGAAGTCGACGAATGTCGTCGGGAGTCAGAAGATCAGTGCAATATGGTCCCTCGGTTTCTCGAGAATACTCAAGAGATGCAAGGTCCCACTTGTTTGTAAAAACGGCTTGACCATTGTATGTAATTTTGAGGATTTGACCGAATTAAGCCAGAGTAAGAGTTATGAATTCGTGTTGAATCATAAAAGAGATGACAAGATAGCCATATTCATCGGTTTGTACTGTGACTTGACTATAGAAGTCTAGAATGAATCTTGGAACAATCGAGTCATTGATTTGAAAGAGACAATTGAAGCGAATGTTAGTAAAGAGACGCTCGATGTTGTTGGATTTTGATTCTTTCCTTTTTGCTATATATAAATATAAATAAATATATATATATATATATATAAGAATATAACAAATAGGATAATATCAATAATAGTAGTATAGTAAACCGGAAGTATTGGTTTCTCACTTCGTTATCCACAAAGTTTAAAACCGGACCAGGGTAGTTCTTCCTTACAGCGTGGCCTTGTGATTGCATGGGGAAAATCGTTAAGTCGGAAGATTGGGAGTTTGAATGATGAGAAATGATTTAGAGGTTGGAAAGCTAAATTAAACAATAACAAACAAAACGATTAAGAAACTTAAAAATTATGTAATTACGATGAAAAAACGAGAGTAGGAATCCCGAACAAAGGGTCAAAACCCTAAAATTTAAAAATTAAACTATGAAGAAATTTTTACTTCTAAACTACTCTAGGGGGACCTTAATAACGAGATTGTAAAAAGACTAGATGAATCGGAGGTTCGTTTGACCCAAAAAACGATTTTTCAAGAAAATTCCGTACCCGAGCGGAGACCGTTCTTTAAAAATCAAAAGTGAAAAATAATCCCTAACAAAGTTTTTCTACTTTTTCCTAAGAAATATATGCACTAAAAGAAAATTTTCTAAAAAGAAAATATTTTTTTTTTGATAATTTTTGTACTTCTTTTATGAATTTCTTAAAAGATTTTGACGAAATTACAAATTATAAAAATACTAAAACTAATTTTATAAATTATGAAAAAAATTACAGAAAAATACGAGACCTAAAAAACTAACTGAAGGGAAAAATAAGACACTCGAAATACAGCTTAAAAATAAGCCTAGAATAAGCTAAAACGGGCTTATAGCTAAATGGACTAAAAAGGGTCTTATATTAAATGTTGCAAACAATGAATGGATAGCCCATACAAATAGAAATTAAGCAAAAATGTAAACAAACAAACTAGAAAAGTGCAAGGAAAAAGGGATGTTTGTCTCAGCTTGTACTTGGTGATGGTTATCTTTTCAAGACAAAAAGGGCTTATTTGCAGGGTTAGAAATCAGCTAGAAAAAGTCATAGATTTAAAATAGCAAGAACCAGGAGGAGTTGGGGCCTATAAATACTAAGATTATCTATCAGGATATAAATCACCATATGCCTTCAAAATTTCAATTAAAAAATGCACTTTCTAAGAAATACAACTTGACAGATTTGACCAATCTTTAACAGGCAAATGCAGACTTATTAAGACTTGGTTCCACTATATTTGGACATAAAAAGGACACAAGCAAAGCACTAAAAAAAGATTTTTGAGTAATGATTAAACAGAAACATCTTAAGGCTATTTAAAAATCACAACTTCTAAGGAATTTTAGACTAATTGTAAAAACTTGATTTAGAGCTTTAAAAACTAATTAAGACAGATTGAATTGACTTAATAGAGATACTTTAAATGTGGGCTATAATGGACCCGTTTTCGTGGCTTTACACCTCTTTTGACCATTTGCACCACTATCACAATCACTACTTAAATCTTAAACAATTTTAAACTTTGAAAAAAACTTGAATTTGTAAGAGCAAAGAAGTAAAACCAGATTATTTAGTTATCTTAAGTAAAGTTAAGCATTTTTGACACAACAATAAGCACTAGAAACTAGCAATTCAAATAAGCAAAAATTTTAAAGGCATACCAGACAGAACTTTTTTTTAAAACATAAATTTCATTAAGGATAAAAGTTTACAAGGTTAAGAGTAAAATGACAGATTACATAAAACATAAAAATTAAACTTAGCTAAAAATTACACTACTACTACATACTGGTCTTCTTGCTCTTCATTCTTTTTGTTTTATAAGCTGCAAAGCTTCAAGGTTTTTGTTTCTTGTTGTGTTTTTGTTCGTTGTGAGGAGAAACCAAATGCACCATCTGACCCTTCAAAATACTTGGCCCCAATCAAAATGATCCAAACCCTTGATTCGCCTTGACCAATTAAAACCCCTAGGATTGCCAACGTGTTCATAAGCCCATGTGGGGGTGGGGTTTAAGGGTGAAGGTTTTGGAGTTTTGGGAACAGTAAACAAGTGTATGGAAAGTGACGGGTTGGGTTTTGTTTTTGGCGGGAATGGGTTGAAAAAGATAAACAGTAGTTTAAAACGTGGGGTGAGGGTTTGGCAAAATGGCACAAATGGCCCCTCAAGGTATAACTTATTGTTGCAATTTTGGTCCTTGTAGGGTGTAAGTTTCATGAGGTTGGCAGATATGCCCTTTGAGGGTATATTGGTTAATTACATGGAAGGTCCTTGTGGTTGTTAAAGTTTGGGGACTTGGCAGAAACAGTCCCCAAAGGTTATATAAGTTATTACACCACAAGTCCTTGTGGTGTATAAAATTTTTGAGATACGGAGAAAAGAAATGGCCCCCTTGTGGTTTATACTTTGGGCAGTTAGTCAGTGCATTTTTGCACCTGTGCAATCATATTCCTCTTTTCTTTCATTAAATAAGTTATGGACTTCGTCAATTTTGTCCCTAAATTATTGTTTCTTTCACTTTTTAACTTTGGTGGATTTGTCGGGGTGTTGTACTTTGGTTGATCTTTTTCTGTACTGGGCTTTGGACTTTGGACTTTGGTCTTTTTCCACGCTTTCCTTTCCGGTGTCCGGTTTTGTGTTTTGAGCTTAGTTTTTCGTCCTTTTCTTAGATATCCATTCTGCACAAACACAATTAGCAAAACAAGCATACTATTTGGCATTTTAAGTCCTGTGTTTTGGTCTTTTTAAAACTTGCTTTTAATGTTTAAAAGGTGTGTGTATATTAAACCACATACCAAAAACCCCCATAACTAAGGTATTGCCAATTGCTCCTCACGCAATGCTAGAAGTACAGCATTTAGGAATAAGAATCTTAATCGCCTTCGACTAATAACTCAGAAAAGTAGCTAAGTGTTTGTCAAGGTAGTTAAAGACTCATAAGTTTTGAAAATCCCCGTCTTTACCATTTTTTATATATACACCTATTCCTACACATCTTTTTGTATTTTTCATTTTTCATTAATCAACTTAACTAGAATGTTTTGACTTTCGTTATTTAATAACTTTAAGGGATCATAGAACAAGATGCATTTCGATCCGAGAATGCCCCAAAAAGGATAAATTCATCGTTCCCGACTTTTCACTTGTTCCAAACCAAGCTTAAAACAAAATCACGGTTAATTATATTTAAGATGCTAACACTACTTCTTATTTGCAATTTGTAAACTTTTCACTATGACAATTTATTCTTAGGGTATGTGCTATTTTTGAGTCTATTTCAACCATGGTCAATGTTTTCAACATTTATGTTTCACCGTTTCACCGAGAATAATGAGTTTGAAGGCCGAGATCATCCCATGTCAGCGACTTTCGGTCTCCGCACATCCTAGCCTTGCGGCTAAGTAACCAAGCTTTTGACACCCCACAGAGAATAGTATCGTGACTAAGGACCATAGGTTTCCAAAAAACTCTTGGGTTTTTCGTTGCACATAGCTTATAAATATAATAGCAAAGTTCAAAAGCAATATTTGAATTTACCAAAAAGAAGTTTTTATTTTACAATTAATATTAATATTATTGCAATTTGTAACCCCTCGACCCTTTTAGACAGGCTTTGCATCATTCGGTTGTGAGCGGCAAGATTGCAGCAAATTTTATCAGTCTCGGATAATTATTCTTACTATGGTTTTCTTTTAGAAGGCTGTAATTGTAAATCGGTTGTAAGCCGGCAAGATACAGCCAAACTTTTATCATTCCACAGTTTATATTTATTATATTTTTTGCATTTTTCATATTTTTTTTATTTTTTATATTTTTGGGAAAACGTCTGCTTTTTGAATAATTTAAGTATTAAATTTGAACTAAGTCTAAAGTTTTTGTACTATATACTACATAGAAAATTTTGATTTAAGTTTAATTTTTCAAAAGTAGCAGTATATTAACCAGGTTTTAAAATCTTATGGGTGGAAGAAGCGAACCAATTTACACACAGAGCTTTAAGATTTCCAAATAATCCGTAATTTAGCATACAACTCATTCTTAACACTTCATCTTTCGTCTTCGCGAATATTCGGCGAAGCTTAGTCTAAGAGTTTAAGGAACAAGCTAAAGCTTAACACGGTCTGTCGGAAGTCAAAATTTTCTTATTACCCAGCAGGAAAGTCAAAATTGTGACAAAACACTTATTTTATTTTTGAAAATTTTGAAAATTTTGAAATTTTTTCATTTTTTTGAAATTATGGTGGTAAAATGAGATTTACCGTGATTAACAAGGCTGCAGGCACAATCAAATCGAAGGATCCCCCCCCCATTACTAGAACTAACATCGTCCTCGAGTTTTACGAAGGGTTTCTACATAAATCCTATGCTCGTACTATTACGTATGCTTAAGGAAAATGTTTAGTCGATAAGATTAGGATATCCGGATTCCAAACTTGAAGATGAGGATAGTGAAGCTCGAGGTGAATGAGAACAAAACAAGAGGCTTCAAAATCGGAAATTCTCCTGGACAATAAACACAATTATAACAACAACACGAGATAATGGTAGAGGCGAGCCTCCTCACAACACAAAACACTTATTAGCAAATAGAAGAAATTAGAATGGATAATGCATGGGGTGACCCTCCACGGAAGTGCCTATTTTTGTTACCGAGTCACAAAGCTCGACTCGACCCCGAATTCATTGGTCCATGGGGGAGCAAGTGGAAGATAAAATCTCCATCGGACTTTCATTAAGGGTTTTGGACAAACATTGAATTATTATGAATGTCACTCCGATGGGATACACATGGCATAAAAGAATGATAAATGAGATGCCTGGGTGTCAAAAATGATTTATCTTCATTCCAAGGAGAGAAGATATGGTGGAGCAGCGGATAGTGCAGAATGGAAGAAAGATCCATACTAATATAAGCGTAGAGGGTTTCATTAACTGTTATGAATTCCGTTATCCAGGGTGGGATGGGTGGGTAAAAATTAGGCACATGACTCTGGGTTCTCTGGTTGGGAAATATCCTCCAACCTTTATCCATAGTAAGATTGCCTTAACTCGGGCTCAATCTTAAAGCAGAACTGATCAATCTCCCGGTGAGAGATAGATTGTGAGCTAGTTCATCGGCGATACTCCTCATGATAAATAAGCTATACTATCGGCAAGGAGGAAATGGATTGAATCGAAAGATCAAAGATGAATGAATCATATTGAGAAAAATCGCATGAGTAGTTGGTACTGCCCTATCTTTTCTTTAATATGCTCGGCTTTCAGAGTAGAAGCTTCATAATCGGAAGAGAGTTATAGAATGAGTAGGGGAATAGCCACTACTATCTCTTTCCAATCAAAGCAGAAAGATTAGGTTAAAGAATTATCAAGGTGTTAGTTCCTCCAAGAAAAGGTTAAGAGATGTGGAGGAAAGGACTTGTATAAAAAATAAAAACATCGGAAGATTAGTGGAGCGGGATTAGCTTTTAATGCTTCGATGTTAGCAAAAGATTGATTGTCATTCAACAATTTTTCACGAAGGATATCGTCTTTGATTGTTAGAAGAATATCAGTATCAATCCCTTCAACTTCCGGGATAACAATCTCTACCTCCTCTAAGCTGACGATCTCATCATCTGGAGGTGACTGCCATTGACTATTAATCGAATCTGTTCTCATAGAATGTCATCACTCAAAGTAGAATCATGTTGGAATCGATGATAGTCTTAGAATGTTCTTTGAAAGCTTCAAGAGGGGTAGGATTGTTACAAAGAGGCACATCACACACACTGTCAGGAATACCTGTGGACTCACTTGGATCGAGACAAGGTTCTCAACACTAGAACTTTATTACTTCGTCCGATTCTGTTGCCGGAATAGTGTCAAGATGCTCATCCCCCATTTTTAGAGAGTTAACCGGTCTTGGGTTGGTAAGACGGACATTTCTGCGTTGTGATTGCAATGGTATAGTCCTCGTCATCATATAGCAATATGGTGAATCTTCCTATATTCGATCTTTCAGCCGCTTGTTCTTCGCGATTGCTTTTCTTCTTCCATCTTTTTATAGCTTGACCAACAAATCACTAAGGTTGTCATTTGTTCCATAAGATATTACTAGAATTGAGAAGCTCTTTTTTGGTATTGAGAACTCATTTGGGAATTAAGAAGCTTCATTTGGGAATTGAAGATTGGATGGATTGACGTATATGCGTGGGTTTGAAATTAGTTCAAAAACCAATGAATTATAATCATAGCAAGAATGATAATAGTCTTCATTCATTGGTTGACATTGATAAGTTTCATGAGGTCCCCCGCAATTTTCACAACAAGGATATTGTTGTGGAAAACTTTGAAAATTTTGTGAAGGGTGGTTTGCAAAACTTGGAGAGTCGTATAGAGAGTAATAGAGTTGAAAAGTGAGTGGTGTTCCTTTTCCAACATTAAATAAAAAAAAAACTCCATCATAATCATTATAACAACATTGTTGGCCACGTACCAAAAAGACATTATTTGTGCAAACCTTGCAAAATTATGTGGGATCTCATTACGGTTTTGATATTGTAGGATAAGCTTGGTTGCCGAATTAGAGATTAATCGGAATTTGCGATGCCTGGTGGACAATTGGTAACCATAATGAGACACCTTTCCCGCAAGACTTACAAGTACATCGTTGACATAAGATATGTCTAACGGAATCACCGCACTCGTAACACAATTGTGGTTTAATTTGTGGAGGGACTTTGTGATGAAATTTACAGGGGGGCCTTGTTGACATTCGAATGGCCCTCTTGATTAACCAAAGTTTGTACTGTCATTGGATGACTTGGAAGTGTCTTGAGAAGTCTTGAAAACATCCTCCAATGTCTTTCGTATTAGAGGCACATCTGTCGGACCAATATTGACCATGAACGGGTCTCCACAATCGAGAATTTTTTTTTTCAATTTAAGGGTTCGTTGGGACAGTCGGGTATTGGGAACAAGAATCTTGTCTTCAAGACGCCCTTTGGGACAACCCACAGTCTTTGCTTTGATGTTTCTTATCATTTTTTTTAGATTGTGCAAAAATTTCCACAAGTATGAAAAAAACTTTTTTCTTTATGCAGTAACCGGTGATTCGACACGATTGATTGAGTGACGCCATAAGAATTAAACAAAGGAGGGTTAAGAAAAGAATTAAATAGATAAGAAGAAAAAGAAGATTATTTTTGGCTTTTCGAATTTTTTAAGCAAAACTTGTTTTATTAACGGACAAATGAGATAAGAAACTTAAACCAATAATCAACTTGTTTCACGGTTAGTTTTAGCTCTTTAAAAGGAACAACGCACAAGGAGCGAGATGCGGGAAAGCGCGATGTATCTAAAAAACCTTCTCCTTTCGGGTCGTAGTTCCTAGGAACAACCCTCCTTATACCCACTTTATAGTTTGTTTATCAATTAAAGGTGAGCCGTATCTCACAAGTGACCACAAAGGCAGTTTTAAATCTTTTGTTGGGCAATTATTATGATAATGTCTTCAGGTGAAAGCATTTTTATGATGATGAATTTTTATTGATAATTAAGGATAATGTTTTTATATTTTTGATTTTTGATTTTTTTTTTTTGAATTTTTTTTTTTGGTTTTTATATTATACTAATACTAATAAAAGAAAATGAAAAATATTTTTGTGTTTTATATATTTTTTTTATAAATAAAAGAAAATATTCACAAACGGAAAATTAACTTCACGAGGGAAGGGTCTTCAAACACTAATCGTCAAACAAACACGAAAATCGAATCACAGCTTCCCCGGCAACGGCGCCAAAAATTGATTCTTTCCTTTTTGCTATATATAAATATAAATAAATATATATATATATATAAATATATAACAAATAGGATAATATCAATAATTAGTTAGTATAGTAACCGAGGAAGTATCGTTTCTTCACTTCGTTATCCATAAAAGTTTTAAAACCGGACCCGGGTCGTTCATTCCCAGCGATGGCTGTGCTGGGAAATGCGATACAGTCGGAAGATTGGGTAGTTTTGAATGAGAGAATGATTAAGAGATTTGTGGAAAGCTAAATCAAACAATAAAACAAAAACGATTAAAGATAACCCTAAAAATTTGAAATAAGCCGGATAAAAACGAGAGCAGGAATCCCGAACAAAGGTCACAACCTAAAATCTTAAAAATTACCCTACGAGAAATTTTTACTTCTAAACATACTCTAGGGGACTTAACGAAGAAGAAAAAGATAACTGAAAACGGTCAGGTCGTTTGAGCCCAAATACGAGTTCAAGTCAAAATTCCGTACACAGAGACCTTTCCTTTAAAAATCAAAGTTGAAAAATAATCCCTACAAAAAGTTTTTTATTTTTCCTTAACGAAAATATATGACTAAGAAAATTTTTAAAAAGAAAAATAATATTTTTTGATAATTTATATATTTTTTATGAATTTTTTTAAACTTTTAACTAAATTAAATTAAAAAAAATACTAAACTAATTTTAAAAATTATGAAAAAATTACAGAAAATACTAGACCTAAAAACTAACCTAAGAAAAATAAGACACTCGAAAAACAGCTTAAAAATAAGCCCAGAATAAGCTAAAACGGGCTTATAGCTAAATGGACTAAAAAGGGTCTTATATTAAATGTTGCAAACAATGAATGGATAGCCCTGCCGGGCCGAGTGGTAAGTGAGTTGTGTTGTGAGTGTGAGGGGAGGGGTTCGAGTCCCACTCCCACCCTCTTTTTTATATTGCTACAGTAACTTTTTTTTTCAAAATTTTTTTACACAAACTTATAGAACACATGGAGCTTATTATTTTCTATAACTACAACTAATTGGGAAAAGCTAAAAATAAGCCGAAAAAGCTTAATTAAAAACAGACAGCAAGCTTGAAAGAGCTTTAAGGCACAAGTGGCTTTTTCCTTTAACTCTTATGAACAAATAAGCATAGATAGTGGAAAATGGGCAAACACAACTTAATACACAATCAATATGAACTAATAGGAACAAAAAAATAAAATAAGCAAATGAATAAGCCCAATAAGCCAGAATAAGCAAAAACACTTAAGTCACCAATGGTGCAGGGCAGCCTAAAGGTCAAAGTTTCAGCTTAATTTTAAGCACTAAGAAACCAACTAATGGGCTTAAGACTTATACAAGCTTAAAGAGGACATGAAAGTAAGCAAATTTGATAAAAGAAACTTTCTACAAACCTTAAAAATAAGCTAGAAATCAAGCTAAATAAAACTGGCAGAATGCTTGCTAAAATAAAGGCACAAAATGGCTTATTCTTTTTGGATTTCTAAGGACTATTAAGCAAACTAGAAATGTAAATAAGCAAAGATAAACAAGAGAGTACATCTAATGAGCAACTATGAACAATAAAAAGCCAAGAAATAATACAGAAAAGCTTTATAAGCCAATAAGCCAATAAAGGGCAAAAATGGTCAATCACAGCCTAAGGGGCAACTTAGACTTATATTTAAGCAACTTAGAGGAAGCTATGGGCTTAATAAGATATGGAAACTTAAAACCTATCCTAGGGGCTACTAAAATAAGCAGAGAAAACAAACTTTGGAACTTGAATAGGCCATGAAAAAGCTAATGGAAAAAGGGCTTATGTACTCAGCAGCTACTGTTTAAAAACAGAATTTTGCTAATTTTTAAACTCAAATTAAGCTTAAATAAGCAAATGAAAAAAGGTAGAAAACACAAACAGATTTAGAATGGAACCCATTAAGCACGTAGGAACAGGAGTTGAGTATTTTAAACATCATATAATCAGTGAAAAAGCAAAAGAAAAAGGGCTGTTTTTCAAAACTAGGCACTTAACTATTTGACAGAAACTTAAGGAACTAGCCATAGACTTTTGCTACTTCATTTGTAACTTATAACAATCATAAAACCTACACTAACAAGCACCAATACAGACTCTGAATAAATAAGCTAAGCTAAGAAATCAAAGAACCACAAATTTGAACAACTTTTGCATAATACCTAAAAATTTACTTTTTCACTTCAAAAACTTTAAAAACAGCTTTAACTTAACTTAAAAAGACTGATTAAAGAAGGCTAAGTGATCCAAATCAATAAAAGCTCCAAATTAACCCATTTTGCATCTGGTGCCAGACACCCCTTTAAGAAATGATTTTTCATTTTTATAGCTAAAATGACTGAATTAAGCAAAGATTTATAGCAACCAGGTAACCACCAAACACAATAAGCATAAAATAGTTAAACTCAACAAGATTTAAGCAAAGAAAATGAGCTGGAACACTAAAAGCAGTTTTTTTTAAAAAAAAAACAAGAAATGACAAATTTGCATAAAAACAACTTAAACTAAATTTTCATTAAACTTAAAAGGTTACAGGGTTTAGGAAAGTAAAAATGATAGAACTTTTAAAGACAATAAAACATAAAAAAAATTAAAACTACTCTCTATTCTCTGTCCACATTTCTTTTTATAAGCAGACAGCTTCAAACTTGTGTGCTTGTTGTGTTTGTGATGTGAGAGGAAACTAGAAGTCAATCCTGGCCATTCGTTTTGCTTGCTCCCCAATCTGAGTGATCTCATTCCGTTTGATTTCATTGCCCAATCAAGAGTTGTGGGATTACCAGCTTGGATAATGACCCATGTGGGGGTAGGGATGGATGGTGGTGACAGTTTTGGACTGAGGTGAGGGGTAATCGAGGTGTGAGAGTGACAGGAGGGGAAGGTTTGAATTTGGCGGGAAAGGGTATTTAGGGGTTAGGGTTTATGTTTATAACTGGGTGTAGGGATGAAGGTTTGGGTTTGTCCATGAATGGCCCCTGAGGGTGTATATGGTTATTTCAAGTTTCGTCCTTGTGGTGTTAACAGTTTGGAAAAATGGCAAGAAAACCCCCCGAGAGTTATAATTGGCTTTGCATCACAAGTCCTTGAGAGTTATAGTTTTGGGGACTTGGCAGAATTGCCCCTTGTGGTTTAACTTTAGGCATTTGGCAGTTTTAACCCTTCTCTTTATTTTCTTCTTTTCTTCTATTTAAATAAGTTTAGGATTTGGCAATTTAAGTCCCTAAACTTATTTTCCTTGACTTCTGGATTTGTCGGGGTTGACTTTTTGACACTTGGGCTTGGTCTTGACTTTGTCTTTTCCACGCTTTTCCATTCCGTGTCTGGTTTTGTCGTTTTGGCTTCGTTTTTCGTCCTTTTCTTAGATATCCGTTCCTGCACAACACAATTAGCAAAACAAGCATATTTTTGGCATTTTAAGTCCGTTTTTGGTTATTTTAGCTCGTTTTTAAAGGTAAAAGGTATGTGTAATTAAGCACATACCAAAATCCCCCATACTAAGACATTGCCGTGTCCTCACGCAATGCTATGAAGTAAGCACTTAAAAAACTAAGAATCTCAATCACCCTCGACTAATAACTTGGAAAAGTAGCTAAGTGTTCATCGAGGAAGTTAAAGACTCACCAGTTTTGAAAACCCCCGCCTTTACCAATTTTTTATATGTACACCTATTTCTACACATCTTTTTGTATTTTTTCATTTTTCATTAATCAACTTAACTAGAACGTTTTGACTTT